>BLSH010032195.1:1620292-1632520 GCA_018402905.1 Glandirana rugosa
GATACTGAGGTCGGAGTATATCTCCGACCCAGTGTACTACGTGACCGGTTAGTGTCGGTACGGTAATCGTCCGTACCGACACTACCGAGGCGGTCCTGAGGCGGTTAAGTAAGCTAGCACATATTGTTATAACTATGAGTAATAATAACAATCTCCTGTGTGACCTTGCCATCCTTACTAGTGTTGAGCGAACCCGGACTGTAACGTTCAGGTCCGTACCGAACTTTGGGGTGTCCGGAACCCGAACGTTTCAAAAAACTTTCGGGTTCTGGTTCTGGGTTCTGGTAGTTGATCACGCATGTTGAATAGCTGCAGGGCAGCCAATCAACAAGCTTTTCACTGGTTTGCCCTTAGAAGCCATCACAGCCATGCCTGCTAATGGCATGGCTGTGATTGGCCAGTGCATCATGTGACCCAGCCTCTATATGAGGCTGGAGTCATAGTGCTGCATGTCACATGCTCTTGGGTTAGTGTAGGGAGAGGATGCTGCCGGTGTTTTTGTGAGGGACGGATTGCAGACATTTTAACATCTGATCATGCATCCTGAGATTATTACTACTGTTGCTCTGAGGAACAGATTGCAGAAATTTGAGATTTCACATACTGCTGCTTTGAGTGGCAGATTGCAGATCAAACTCTGCATAATACAACGATCGCTACGATCGTACACAACGATCAGATTGTGGGAGTAGTTTGAGATTTCACATACTGCTGCTTTGAGTGACAGATTGCAGACCAAACCCTTCATCGTTACGATCGTACACAACAATCAGATTGTGGGATCGTACACAACGATCAGATTGAGATTTCACATACTGCTGTTTTGAGCGATCTGACTGCACTAGGTAGAGGCTTCTGCTTAGAGGGACCGATTATTGTTCAAAAATCATCTCCTAGTTCTAAAGGGAGAGGTTCTAGCTGCATCTGTAAGTGACACATTATTGTTCAAAAATCATCTCCTAGTTTATTTGATTTTAATTTATTTTCCCTATCCCCATTTTTTTGTAGGGCACTGGCCCTACTCTTACCCCCATTTTACTTCCTTTTGCAGCCCTCTAGCACTTGCCAGGACTTTGTTACAGCCATTTTTGTGCCTAAAGGTTCAGGTCCCCATTGACTTCAATGGGGTTCGGGGTCTGGGATAACGTTCGGTGCCGAACCCGGACTTTTTCCCAAAGTCAGACCCACAGAACCCGAACGTCCAGGTGTTCGCTCAACTCTAATCCTTACTCTTACCTCTCTAAAATCTGCTTTCCTTATTTTGTTCTAATATCTCTTTAATGTCATCTACTATAATAAACTTAACTCTTCTATAATTAAATGGGCACCGATAATGCTCTTGTAATGTTTCTTTTCTGACAACATATAACATTTCTGTTTGGCCAGGGCTAAAATTATGTGATTCCTATATATTTCTACCCGTATTTCTCTGTTTAGGCCCTTTCTCATGTTAAAAGCCCCATACACATGCTGACATTTTTGAGCTGTAGATGGCATCAGCGTTTGTAAGCTGCTAGCAGAACCCATGGCCAGTGCGTTCTGAAGCTGCAGTGCTAGAGCGTTTCTTTTTTACGCTAAGCCAGCAAAACACTCACTAACGCGCATTAGCGCCATAGCGACGTTAACTGGCATTTTTAGAGCTGGCGTTTTCAGGTCCAAAAATAGCAGAGGGATGTCTTTTCAAACAAAATGCGATGTAGCACTGAAGCTCAATAACAAGCATTAATGCCAATGCAAAACGCAGATGAAATCACATTTTTAATGCCAATTTCTTCCTGGCGTCGGTCCCGACGTTACTGCTCGTTTTTTCAATACGCCCGTGTGCTTGAGGCCCCAGACTTATTAAAAGTAGTGCTTGAACCGAAAGTCAAATAAACCACTTAACGCTTCTCTTTATATCTAATATTTTTCCTGTCATCCTTGAACCATCTTGCTCACATAGCTCTTTCTCTAAATATTTAATATGCATCATTTTCTAGTCCCTGTGGACCTTGCTAACTCAGTTACCCTTTGTGGGTCCCTGTCCATTCTAACCCCTTATCTAGGGGCTCAGTATAGGCTTGAACAGCAGCTCTGGTTCATACTTGACATATACCTATATCCTCTTGTCTCTACACTACCATTACAGCAGATGTGTGCTTCATACAACTTGTAAACAGCACCATTCTTTCTTTTTTTTTCTGTATCTATAACACTCCGATGGACAGTAGACAGAATAAAATAGGCACCCTTTGTCCCTGAAAATGCTTTACTAATCAAGAAAGTCTGATAACTCAAATGTAAGCAAAGGCTTACTTTAGCCGGCTGAATATCAGAAATTCCTGGATTGTCTCAAGCTTCTCATCTGGGATTCTTAGGGTCCCATTAATACCTCTACTTAACAATTTACCATTTGCATGTGTACATATAAGCAGTTATCACTTTAGGTAATTACATAAGCAGTATACAAACAGTTAAGCTAGATTCCCAATATCAAAAAAATATTTTTAAAAATAAAAACATTTTAAGGCGTAACTCTACACCTACATTAAAACATTATTCTAAATCTAATTTTCCTAATAATTTGCAATTGCAACATTAAGATTCAAATCCATCTGATCAGGTTCCTCAGTAGAGGAATAGTGGTATTGTTAAATACATGTAATTTAGTAGTGCCGTCACGTTTCTCACAAAGCATTCAAATTAAACTTACCAATAGTTATTAGAATCCGCAAAGTCTTATCAAGCAAAAACTATAACGTGGTAAAAGAATACTACAAATCTATGAACACATTGAATCCCTATCATTTCTCTCCCTATTATCGGTACACGTAATCTGTCTACACAGATTCCTGTATCCCCATATGTACTCCTGTACTCGCGTCAGATCCTCTCTGATAGACAGAGAATTGTAAAGGGGCTCTAATCCCTAGAAGCTCTTCAAAAACAGCCTTTGGCATCATTAACTGAAGAGAAACACTCAGTACTTCTAACTAGCATTTGCATTAATTTATAGAAATACTCATCAACCCTGGAGTTATGGATGTACTAGCATGGGGTACATTTGTAAATGTGGACTTTTTTTTTTCTAATATACCAAAATATATATTTTTTTTTTTTACTGGGGAAGGGAATCCCCTAATGTATTCCAAAGGGTACTCATTTTATTTTGTATTTTATACTTCCGCTTTTCCTTCAAACTCATTGTATCCTTAAATAATTGAGCAAATTCTCAACCTTCCTGAATCTCTTTTATTACCTACATTTTCCCCACTCTCATGTGACTCTTCCCAATCAGGGGAGAGAGAATTAACTCCTGCTCAAAAGGGAGTGATATAGACATCTCCACTGTCTAAGTCTTAAAAAAGACTTTCCTCATCTCTAATTTCTGTTCTTATTTTCAGCAACATTCTTTTTTATTCTCTTCAGCACTTTATCTTTTTGCTTTCTCATTTTAGTTATTTCTTTAATTTTAGCTTTCATGGCAAAAACACATTTCCTTCTGTAATTTCTATATAAATATATATTTTCTTAACACCATAAATGATGCTATAGATAAACGTGAGCCCCTCTATTTGTCTAAGGAATCCTTTATCTTAGAACAGTGGTTCTCAACTCCAGTCCTTGGGACCCACTAACAGGCCAGGTTTGCAGGATAACTGAAATACATCACAGGGGATATAATTTGCTGCTCAGTGATTGCAGTATTCTAGTCTGCATCTCCCCAAGGTAATAATTAAAATCTGGCCTGTTGGGGGGTCCCGAGGACTGGAGTTGAGAACCACTGTCTTAGAAGGAAAAAAAAACAGATTATGCGAGCAGGCTTTATGTATTCATAAGAGTGCAACTACTCACTGGCTAAGGTGATCAACCAGCCAGGCATTTCTCTCTCAAGACCTAAAGTTGTCACACTCAAAAATACGCCATACTGACTCTGTCAAGCTGCCTACTGGCATTTGCAAGATCCTGGGCAGGCAAACCTTTACCGAGGAACACGGTGCACCCTAACAGTCCCTAGAAACGTATCAATAAGGCTACTTAACACACTAGTTGCCTGAATAAAATAAACCCTCATCACTTTAAGGTTATTCACAAACATACAAACATAAACACTTATCACTCAATTGTCTGGGAGTGTGGAAGAGAGTTCCCTATCTTACTTATGTCTCTCCATGACACATCCCTACCTGCCTAGGCTTCTTAATATCCCCACAAGCTCCAAGCTCTGTGGTCACACACGAGCTCCAAGCTTTATGGTTTCTGCATGAGCTCCAAGCTCCAATGCCTGCACAGGCTTCAAGCTCCAGTGCTTCTCTCAGCGCTACAATAGTGCTTGAGGCTCTTGTTCGAGAAGGGCGGGCAATCGAGTGCGACAATATGCAGTAAAGCACCTTATCGCATGGACCCCAAATGGCCACATCCAACTCCACAAAAATACTAAATACTAAAATTATGGACAATATGCATTTTAAGCAGATTTCCATGCAGTTCTCCTGAGCATCCATAGAGGACATATGCACTGAAGCAGCTGCCATCCAGTTCTCTTCTAACTATTACCCCAGTATTAGTCTGCTATAGGAGGGCAACCAAAAAGGTGGCTTCTACCTACCCAATCTTCTGACACCACTGAAAGGTTACACAACCTAACTCTACACTAAGTTAATAATCTATTTTTATCATTAAGAATTATTCCCTATATATTACTCCTATACTAACCTGTGCCAGCACCTTCTCTTCCTCACCCCCAGACACACAGAATTCTGTGGGAGCAATGCAGACCAACGTCAACACATGGACACAGAATAGTACATCACTCGTTCTTTATTTCCTGGTTCAGTATCTTAAATACAATGTGTTATCAAGATATGACCAAGCGATATTTACAACATTACACCAATAGAAACCAATAAAGGAAATGTCCTCCCATTGCTTGTCATGATTAAAGACAAAGCCACTTCCATAGAATTGTCTATACACATGTTGGTCACTCTTAATAACACCCGTTAGTAATTACTACACATCTTGATAAAGTATATATGTGTGTATTATTGTACAATCTTAGTTCCAATTATGTCCTAGACATATTTATCAGTATTTATGATTATATTCTGGTAAATATCGTCTAGGCTTTTTCGTCAAAACCGCCTAAAGTTATCTTTCTCATGTCTTCATTTTAAAGGCTTATAGTATCTCACAAAAGTGAGAACACCCTCACATTTTTGTAAATATTGTATTATATCTTTTAATGTGACAACACTGAAGAAATGACACTTTGCTACAATGTAAAGTAGTGAGTGTACAGCTTATATAACAGTGCACATTTGCTGTCCCCTCAAAATAACTCAACAGCCATTAAGGTCTAAACCACTGGCAACAAAAGTGAGTACACCTCTAAGTAAAAATGTCCAAATTGGGCCCAAAGTGTCAAAATTTTGTGTGGCCACCATTATTTTCCAGTACTGCCTTAACTGTCTTGGGCATTGAGTTCACCACAGTTTCACAGGTTGCCACCGGAGTCCTCTTCCACTCCTCCATGATGACATCACGAAGCTGGTGGATGTTGGAGACCTTGCGCTTCTCCACCTTCCATTTGAGGATGCCCCACAAATGCTCAATAGGGTTTAGGTCTGGAGACATGCTTGGCCAGTCCATCACCTTTACCCTCAGCTTCTTTACCAAGGCACTGGTCGTCTTGGAGGTGTGCTTGGGGTCTTATCATGTTGGAATACTGCCCTGTAGCCCAGTCTCCAAAGGGAGGGAATCATGTTCTGTTTCAGTATGTCACAGTACATGTTGGCATTCATGGTTCCCTCAATGAACTGTAGCTCTCCCGTGCCAGCAGCACTCATGCAGCCCCAGACCACGACACTCCCACCACCATGCTTGACTGTAGGCAAGACGCACTTGTCTTTTTACTCCTCACCTCGTTGACACCATCTGAACCAAATTATTTTGTATTGGTCTCAGACCACAGGACATGGTTCCAGTAATCCATGTCCTTAGTCTGCTTGTGTTCAGTAAACTGTCTGCGGGTTTTCTTGTGCATCATCTTTAGAAGAGGCTTCCTTCTGGGACGACAGCCATGCAGACCAATTTGATGCAGTGTGCGGCGTATTCTTTGAGCACTGGAAGGCTGACCCCCACCACTTAAACCTCTGCAGCAATGCTGGCAGCACTCATACATCTATTTCCCAAAGACAACCTCTGGATATGACGCTGAGCACATGCACTCAAAATTCTTTGGTCAACCATGGCGAGGCCTGTTCTGAGTGGAAACCTGACCTGGTAAACCGCTGTATGGTCTTGGCCACCGTGCTGCAGTAATGACATTTCTAAAGGAAAAAAAATGTAATTTAAACTTGCTCGCGGCTGTAATATATTGCCGGCTCCTGACAATATAGATGCCAAAAAATGAAAAACCAGCGTGTGGTCCCCCCCCCCAGTCCATACCAGGCCCTTCAGGTCTGGTGTGGAATTTAAGGGGAACTCACGCCAAAATGTATTAAAAAATTTGCCTGGGGTCCCTCCCAAAATCCATATTAGACCCTTATCCGAGCATGCAGCCTAGAAGGTCAGGATAGGAGGGATAAGCGAGCGCCCCTTCTCCTGAACCGTACCAGGCCACATGCCCTCAACATGGGGGGTGGGTTTTTTGGGGCGGGGGGGGCTCTGGCTGGTGCTGTAACTGGATGACCCTGCCCCCTTCTGACGGCACGTCACCCGATACCTATTCACATGGGGGGGCGGGATTTGGGGCCCCCTTATTAAAAGGGGGCTTACAGATTCCGATGAGCCCCCCACCTGCAGACCCTGGCCGGTGGTTGTCGGGAAGAGGCCCTTGTCCCCATCAACATGGGGACAAGGTACTTTGGGGTGGTGATATTCAGCATTGGCGCAGGATTTTTTTAAATAAAATTTCTTCCCACTTCCCCATTACACTTTCTACTCAAGGACTTGCATGTGTGCACATCATTTTGTATGCAACTAGATTTAATTTTGAAATCTAGTATGCAACTAGATTTGAAGGGGTATGAATAGTTTGCACTTAGAAAATATGTATTTATAGTCTGAAAAAATCAAACAAAGCAAAAAAGAATCAACTTTTTATTGCAACAGTGGTATAAACATTTGTTAATGGCCCTGATCAAAAGAGCTTACAAGTTACAAGGGTAGGACACTAAAAATTAGACACATTAAAAATCACATTAGAAAAGCAGGGATACAAATCAAGCTAATAACCATGGCAAACCTTTTTGGTTATCAGAACTCCTCGCCCCAAACCCCTAAAAAATTTAATTGCAGGATTATCATAAGCAAAAACAGAAAAAATTAATACAAAATCAAAAATGAAATACAAATAGGCCAAACAATCGCCACAACTGCAGGGATTTATATAACCTAGCTATGTTTGCTAACATACCTACACCCACCCAGTAAAGGACACACTCACCAGTGTAATTGATTCTCTTCATGTATGCCTCAAGTGCTCACACCTGTTCATGTCACGTCGGAGGCCGAAGTGCTGAGAGGGCTTCCCTTGCGGATGAGTGCAGAGCGCCCCTGAAGGTGGTAATAGGGAATGCTGTGCTCAAAGAAGCAGGGGTTGCCAGCTGCGACAGGCTAAGGTGATGACAAGATGCCTGCTGGGTGGTGACTGATGTGCAGGATGCACTGCTGGGCAGGAGTTCCTCAGAAGTATTGGATGAGACTTGACAGCAGGGGGAGCCTTAAGCAGAGTCAGGAGCCAGGTCAGAAGTCATGCATGGTAGGTCAGCCAAAGGTAGAGCAGCAAGCAGAGTCAGGAGTCACCCGGTGTCATTCACTGGTAATCAGGCAGTAGCAGAGTCAGAAGGGCAAGCCAGGGGACAAGCACCGATCTGCAGGCAGAAGCGGTGTCACTGGACTAGGCCAAGGGGTTAAAGCTGGGAGTGGAGACAAGACAGGTCAAAGGTAAGCTGGGTTGGTAATAGGAAATCCAAAGATATCAAGAGCAGCAACACACATAGGAAGCTAAAGATCATCCAGCAATTAGTGGTTGCTTCTGCTGGCTTTAAATAGGCCAGAATCTGTCACACATTGCGTGCATGTATGTGAACACGCGTATGAACTGGCACATATTTATTCTTGACCATTCTTACCCATGTGCACATTCGCATTGGCGATTCTGCTGGATATTGACAGATTTGCCAATCCTTCTGCGGACTGTTCTGACAGTGCCCCCCCCAAAGAAGCAGCCTCCGGAAGCCCAAGTGTACTTGCTTCTTAGGGTATTTATTGAAAAACTCACGAAGTCTGGGGGCATGTATTACTTGCAGGTTCCCAAGAGCTCTCTGCTGGTGAGTAACCTTTCTATTTTATAAAGGTACTGGACCTGTCTTCCCCTTTTTCGGCAATCCAGGATGGTTTCCACCTCAAACTCTGTCTTCACCTACCACAATTTGAGGTGGAGGTTGCTCTTCTCTTCCAGAAAAGGGGCCAGACGTGGCTGGCATGAGCAGAGACACATGGAATACTGGGTGAATCCTATAAGTACTTGGCAGAGAAAATTCAAAGGCCACATGGTTAATTGCTTTCTTGATTGCAAAAGGGCAGATGAACCTTGGACCCAGCTTCCTAGAAGGGCAAGACGGTTTAAGGTTTGCTGTAGAGAGCCACACTTTGACTCCTACATTCAGAGCTGGAGCTCCTTTCTTCCTTTTATCATAGTGTTTCTTATAGTCCTCCTGCAATTTTCGCATGGTTTCCCGTAGAACCTGAAAATTTTCCTGGATGAAGGTTATTCTATTCTGTATGGCAGGTACTGCTGCTTCCGTTACAGTATTAGGCAGGAATGACGGCTGAAATCCATAGTTCGCCCAGAATGGAGACTGGATGGTAGTAGCATGTACAGAATTATTATATGCAAACTCAGCACACAAGAGTTAGGCTACCCAGTTATCTTGAGCAAAGGTAGAAAAGCAATGGAGATATTGTTCTAAAGTTAGATTTGTCCTCTCCGTTTTACCATGATATAGGTGGAAGACAAGCAGACTTCAATGTTCAAAGCTTTGCAGAGAGCCCTCCAGAACCTGGAAGTGAATTGCACCCCTCTGTAAGATACAATGCTGTTCGGCAGACTGTGCAACCTTACTATCTCTTTAATAAAAGATGTATGCTGTATCCATGCCTGAAGGAGGACCCACCAGGGGCAAAAAGTGGGCCATCTTCGAAAGGCGATCAACCACCACCATAATAGTGAAAAATCCCTTTGAGGGAGGCAAATCCACTATGAAATTCATGGATAGCATCTTTCACGAGTGGTCCGGAATGGGTAGTGGTCTTAACAGACCCCAAGCTTGAGTATGGCTGCCCCTATTTTGAAGACAGGTTGTACAGGAACCCACGTAATCCTTGTAGTCCTGCCTCAGTTTGGGCCACTAGTATGATCACTGAATAAGTTCAAGAGTTTGAGGACCTGAAGTCTGGCTTCTTTGGGTACAAAAATTTTGTCTCCGTACCAAAGAAGTCCCTCTTTTCTTCTGAAAGCAGAAATCTGACTTCTTAAGATCAGGTTGGGTCAAAAGGAAATTCTGAGGGGACAGGATAGTGCTGGGAATGGCAATCTCAGGAGTCTCTGAAAACATGTGTGAGAGAGCATCTACCTTTCCGTTCTTGGAGCCTGGGCAGTAAGTGAGGTGAAAATTAAATCTTGAAAAAACAAAGCCCATCTGGCCTGCCGTGGTCTTAGACGTCTGGCCAATCTGAGATATTCTAGGTTTTTATGATCTGTGAATATCATAATGGGATGGCCTGCACTTTCTAATAGGTATCTCCACTCTTCTAGTGCAACTTTTTTTTCAGGAGAAAAAGGCTACTGGGTATAGAAGTGCTTGGGTCCTTGACGTTGGGACAGGACAGCTCCAGTGGCAACTTCCGAAGCATTAACTTCCAGGACATAGGGTAGAGTTGGGTTTAGGTATTGCAGCATGGAAACTGAGGTGAACAAAGCCTTTAGTTTATCAAAACCAATTTGGGCTTCCTGGGACAACTGGAAACGGGTGTGCTGGTAGGTCATCTGAGTAATTGGGGCAATAATGCCAGAAAAGTCTTTAACCACTTAAGCCCTGTAGCCCTTTTTTACACTTGTTTACTAGTTAAAATCAGTTTGTTTTTTTTTGCTATAAAATTACTTAGAACCCCCAAACATTATATATTGTTTTTTTCTAACACCCTAGAGAATAAAATGGCGGTCGTTGCAATACTTTTTGTCGCACCGTATTTGCGCAGCAGTCTTACAAGTGCGATTTTTTTGGAAAACTTTCACTTTTTTGGGTTAAAAAATAAGCCAACAGTAAAGTTTGCCCAATTTTTTCCATACTATGAAAGATAATATTACGCCGAGTAAATTGATACCCAACATGTCATGCTCCAAAATTGCGCCCGCTCGTGGAATGGCGACAAACTTTTGCACTTAAAAATCTCCATTGGCGACGTTTAAAAATTCCTACAGGTTACCAGTTTTGAGTTACAGAGGAGATCTAGTGCTAGAATTATTGCTCTCGCTCTAACAATTGTGGCGATACCTCAAGCTTGCGGGGAAGGGGCGCTTTACATTTTTTTTTTCTTATTTATTTTACTTTTTATGTTTACACCGTTCTTTTAAAAAAAAATTTTTTGGATTACTTTATTCCTATTACAAGAAATTTAAACATTCCTTGTAATAGAAAAAAAGCACGCCAAGACCTCCTAAATATGAAATCTGTGGCCAAAAAGACCTCAGATCTTATATTTACACTAAAATGCAATCATTAAAAAAAAAAAAAAAAAAAACATGACATTGAAAAAAACATGTCCCCTTTAAGAGCATTGGGCGGAAGTGACTTGTAATGCTATGGAGCTGAGTGGGCGGCATCTTCCACTCACTCAGCATCCAGGCACTGGGGGGGAGCAGACTTGATCACCTCTGCCGCTAGCGGTGTGTCTGGTAAGTGGCGGAGATGACGGGAAAATGGCAGGCACCTCTGCCGCCCTAGATGAAAATGATCTCACAATGAATCTGTCACTGAGACCACTTTTACCTTACAGAGAATCGCCGGCTGAAAAAAAAATTACCGGGGTTATGGTAGCTATCTGCTACCATAACAGCGATATACAACGGCAAAGTGACCGCTGTCAGGTGACGGCGTGAAGTGGTTAATGAATCTTCGATAGAAGTTTGCGAATCCCAAGAACCTTTGGATGCCCTTCTTTTTTTTACTTTGAAAGATTTTTATTTTTCAAAGACATTCAAATACAGGTGATAGCAGTAATATCCATGTGAGTACATATAACATTGCAGTAACGGGTTACATGGTATAAGGCATTGCTTAAGTGGAGCGGAGAATACAAGTAACCAAAAGAAAACAATAGAGAGAATGTGGAATCATAAGACAACGGTGTAAGTATGAGAGTCAATGAGGGGTCAGGGCCCACCGTCCAGTGAGGTCGGTGCCGTGCACCCGAACCCCTCCGCACAAACATTGTACTTATCCAGTTAAGGATACATCTCGAGTTCAGGGTAGCCTAAGTCAAAGTGCCACGTAGCTCCAAGCAATGTGTTGCTCATGAAGGCAGGGTGCACTTTGGATGCTTTAGCCATAAGTTCCATCTCTTCAGGAAGAGGGGGACCTGGAGGTGAGCTTTAGCAAACATGTATTCCATGAGGCTTTGGTTATTGAAAGAGGAAAGGATGTCCGAGATAGGAGGTTCCAAGGCTCTCCATTTCTTTGCTATTGAGAGTCTGGTGGCAATGAGCATGTGTGTCAATATCGCGTGAGTGGATGAGGGCCATAACTCTAGGTCCATCCCTAATAGAATAAGTTGTGGAGAGAGGATTATAGGCCTGTTGAATATGTCAGAGACTAGTTTTCCGATCCCCAGCCATAGGGGTTGCAGTTTAGGGCATGACCACCAGATGTGTAGAGCTGACCCTGCTTGACCACAACCCCTCCAACATTTGTGTTCCAGCGATGGATAGATCTTGGAAAGTTTCATAGGCGTTAGGTACCAGTTGTGAAATATTTTTTGTACCCCTTCCCAATGGGTAAGACATTTGGAGTATTTCAGAGGACGTTGAAGTGCTTGAAGCCATTGCTGTGAGGTGTATGTGCAGTGTAGTAGTTTCTCCCAATTGAGCATGGTCTCTGATTTGTTGGTTATTTGAGGATTGGTTAGGAGTTTATAGAAGTAAGAAATGCCCTTTTGCTTGATATTTGAGTTGAGGTAAAATCG
>BLSH010032195.1:1642390-1654253 GCA_018402905.1 Glandirana rugosa
GGACAGGTATATGTGTTCGGGTTTTAACTTCATCGTGGAAATCCGCAAGATGCTCGTATTTAATGTGTAGAGTAAAGAGTCGGTGGATAATGTAAAAACTTCCGGGCCTTCGTTGTCCTGTTACCTTAAAAGGTGTTTTACTGGGGTAAAACCTTTCATTTGTGGGGTTGCATATTAGATACTCCGTATTACTCAGAAAACTTGTACAGTAAAAAAAGGTCTTCAAAAATATTTTACACCTTTTTTTTACTTTTCCGTAAAAAAAAATGTGTTTCGACAGGTAAATATTCTATAAAGGTTGTGTATCGTAATCATCATACTCAGGAGGAGTAGCAGAATGTGTTTTGTGGTGTCATTTTTGCTATGTACATGCTATGTGTTGGAAATATCTTATAAATGGACAGCTTTGTGTAAAAAAAAATGCCTTTTCATTTTTTTTCCACATTTTATAAAAACTTCTGGAAAAAAATGACATGTTCAAAAGACTCATTATGCCTCATAGATTATACGTTGGGGTGTTTACTTTCCAAAATGGGGTCATTTTGTGGAAAATTCCATTGTCCTGTTGCTTCCGGGCCTTCAAAAATGTAATAGGTGGCTGAGAAATGAGATGTGTAATTTATGCTCGTAGAACGCCTAAAGGTGCTACTTCAATTTTGGGCTTGTGTATATGGACAGGCTGTGTAAAAGTCTCACACATGTGGTATCGCCATACTCAGGAGGAGTAGCAGAATGTATTTTGGGGTGTCATTTTTGCTATGTACATGCTATGTGTTGGAAATATCGTATAAATGGTCAACTTTGTGTTAAAAAAATGCATTTTCATTTTTTTTCCCACATTTTCCAACAACTTCTGGAAAAAAATGAACCATTCAAAAGACTCATAATGCCTCATAAATTATACGTTAGGGTGTTTGCTTTCCAAAATGGGGTCATTTTGTGGGCAATTCCATTGTCCTGGTGTTCCAGGGCCTTCAAAAGTGTAATAGGTGGCTGAGAAATGAGATGTGTAATTTATGCTCGTAGAACGCCTGAAGGTGCTACTTAAATGTTAGGCCTGTGTATGTGGCCAGGCTGTGTAAAGGTCTCACACATGGGGTATCGCCATACTCAGGAGGAGTAGCAGAATGTATTTTGGGGTGTCATTGCAAGTATGCATATGCTGTGTGTGAGAAATAACTTGTTGTTTAACAATTTTGTGTAAAAAAAAAAAAAAATTCTTCATTTTGCAAAGAATTGTGGGAAAAAATTGCAACTTCAAAAAACTCAACATGCCCCTTACTAAAAACCTTGGAATGTCTACTTTCCAAAAAGGGGTCATTTGGGGGGTATTTGTACTTTCCTGGCTTGTTAGGGTCTCAAGAAATGAGATAGGCTGTCAGTATATCAGGTGTGATCAATTTTCAATGATTTGCACCATAGCTTGTAGACTCTATAACTTTCACAGAGAATAAATAATATCCACTAATTTGGGTTATTTTTACCAAAGATATGTAGCAGTATAAATTATCGCCCAAATTTATGAAGAAAAATTACTTTTTTTGCAAAATTTTTCAATACAAACTAAAAAAGAGTGTTTTTTTTCAAAAATTTCGCTACTTTTTCACTTATATTGAAAAAAAATAAAAAACCCAGCAGTGATTATATACCACCAAAAGAAAGCTCTATTTGTGCGAAAAAAATGATAAAAATTTTGTTTGGGTACAGTGTTGCATGGCTGAGTAATTGTCATTTAAAGTGTGAGAGTGCTGAAAGCTGAAAATTGGTCTGGTAAGGAAGGGGGTGTAAGTGTCCTGTAAGGAAGTGGTTAAACACTCTGAATTTTCTGCGGTCACCTGAAAAGCATTATGGAGTGTGTACTCTTGGTTCAGGGGTGGAGCCACCACAGTAGGAGCAGAGGCTGAGTGTTCTTGGGCAGGTGGATTGGAAGTTGCGGTAGTGGATGACACCTTCAGGTCCTGTAGACGACCCTCCAACTGGAGGTACCCATTCATGAAGATTCTTCTTTGCTTGAGTCAGCACTGCGACATGCTGGCACAAAGCTTTGAGTGGGGAAGCACTTCTGTCAGCCTTGGACATATTGGCTGGATGATACTGTCACGTACCTGGTCAGAGGCTGAAGTACTGAGAGGGCTTCCCTTGCAGCTGAGTGCAGAGCGCCTCTGAAGATAGTAACAGGGAATGCTGTGCTCAAAGAAGCAGGGCTTGCCAGCTGCGACAGGCTGAGGTGATGACGAGATGCCTGCTTGGTGGTTACTGATCAGGATGCACTGCTGGGCAGGAGCCCCTCTGGAGTACCTTGTGAGACTTGGCAACAGGGGGAGACAGGAGCAGTCACAGGAGCCAGGCCAGAAGTCATGCACAGAAGGTCAGCCAAAGGTAGAGCAGCAAGCAGAGTCAGGAGTCAGCCGGGGTCATTCCCTGGTAATCAGGCAGTAGTGGAGTCAGAAGAGCAAGCCAGGGGCAAGCACGGATCAGTAGGCAGAAGCGGTGTCACTGGAGTGAGCCAAGGGGTCAAAGCTGGACGTGAAGACAGGTCAAAGGCAAGTCGGGTCAGTAACAGGAAATCCAAAGATATCAAGAGCAGGAACACACGGACAAAGCTGCAGATCATCCAGCAATTAGTGGTTGCTTCTGCTGGCTTTAAATAGGCCACTGGGCACCAGAATCTGTCACGCATTGCGTGCACGTTTGCAAATGCGCGCGTGCACTGGCACATATTTATTATTCTTCTTATTATTATTATTATACAGGATTTATATAGCACTAACAGTTTACACAGCGCTTTACAATATGAAAGGGGGACAATACAGGAACAATACAATAGACTACAAAAAGGATTAAGAGGCCCTGCACAGAAGATCTTACAATCCAATGGGGGAGGGCAGGTGGTACAAAAGGTAACTGTGGGGAGTGAGCTGATGGAAGTGGTAAAAGATTAGTTGGAGGTGTGATAGGCTTCCCTGAAGAGATGTGTTTTCAGGGATCACCTGAAGGCAGCTAGAGTAGGAGATAGCCGGACAGGTTGAGGTAGAGAGTTCCAGAGGATGGGAGAGGCTCTGGAGATGAGCATGGGAGGAGGTGACAAGGGAGCTTGAGAGTAGGAGGTCTTGAGAGGAGCGGAGGGGACGGTTTGGGTGATATTTGGAGACAGGATTGGTGATGTAGCTTGGGGCAGAGTTGTGGATGGCTTGGTATGTTGTGGTTAGTATTTTGAATGTTATTCGCTGGGCGATCGGGAGCCAATGTAGGGATTGGTTGAGAGGGGTGGCAGACACTGAGCTGTTGGTAAGGTGGATAAGTCTGGCAGCAGCATTCATGATAGACTGAAGAGGGGGTAGCCTATGGAGAGGGAGGCCAATGAGAAGAGAGTTGCAATAGTCAAGGCGAGAGATAAGGGAGTGAATGAGGAGCTTGGTGGTTTCATTTGTTAGAAAGGGGCATATTTTTGAGATGTTACGGAGTTGAAGTCTACGAGCTTTCGACAGCAATTGAATTTGGGGCTAAAAGGACAGGTCAGAGTCTAGGATTACACCTAGTACCCTGGCATGAGGGGAGGGATTGATGGCTGCATTATTGATTTTGATGGAAAAGTCATGGAGGGGGGCACGGGTGGGGGGGGGGAATATTACTAGCTCGGTTTTAGAGAGATGTAGTTTAAGGAAGTGGTGTGACATCCATGCTGATATGTCAGTTAGTAATGTGAGAGGCGACTGAAGGTGTGAGTTGAGGAGTAGACAGATAGATTTGGGTGTCATCTGCATATAAGTGGTATTTGAAGCAATGTGCGGTTATTAAGTGACCAAGGGAGGAGGTGTAGTAAGAGAAGAGAAGGGGTCCAAAAACAAAACCTTGGGGTACCCCTACAGAAAGGGGCAATGGAGAGGAGGAGACAGAGTTGTAGGTAACACTGAAGGAGTGCTGTGATAGGTAGGAGGAGAACCAGGATAGAGCAGAGTCTTGGAGACCAAAGGAACAGAGTTTATTGAGAAGCAGTGGGTGGTTAACAGTATCAAAGGCCGCAGGAGTATGAGTATAGAGTAGTGGCCATTGGTTTTGGCAGTTAGTAAATTGTTAGCAAAAGTCGGACTGTAGGGGGTCAAGAAGGTTATTTTCACTAAGGTAGGAGCTAAGACAGTTGTAGACTAAGCGTTCTAGAGGCTTAGAGGTGAATGGGAGCAATAAGATGGGTCTTAAGTTGTTCAGGTTGGTGGGGTCCAGTGAGGGCTTTTTAAGTATGGGAGTGATCTGCGCATGTTTTAGAGGGGAGGAGAAGGTGCCACTAGAGAGGGAGAGATTGAAGATGTGAGGGAGCATAGGATAGAATAAGTGGGCGACTGTGGTAGTTGTGAGGGAACAGAATCCAGGGGACAATTGGTTAGGTGGGCATCTGAGAGAAGTTTTGAAACCTCTTCAGTAGTAGCCATTTCAAAAGATGAGAGTGTTGACTGTGCTGTTAGGCAAAGCATGTTGAATGGGGAAGATGTATGCAGAGTGGCGGTGTCCTCACGTATTGCATCAATCTTGCCTTTGAAGTGCTTGGCAATCTCTTGGGCACTGATTGAGTTAGTGGGTAGAGGGGGTGGGGGACAAAAGCAGAGAGTTAAAGGTTGAGAAGAGCCGATGGGGACTGGATGACAAGGTATTAATAAGAGAGACAAAGTAGGCTTGTTTGGCAGCATGGAGGCAGGAATTGTAATTAGGAGGGCAGATTTATATAGGGTGAAGTCCTGCAGGCATTTGGTTTTACGCCACAGACTTTCAAGAGCACAGCAATGTCTTTTGAGATCTCTAGTGTTGTCAGTTGGCCAGGGTTGTAACGGTCTGGACTGGATTCTGTGTGTAGTTAGAGGAGCAAGTGTGTCTAGTGATGAGCGTGAGCTGTTGTAGACAGAGGAGGCCAGATCAGGCCAAGACAGGGGAGAGATTATGTCATATAGGTGATCAGTAGCAGAATAGAGGGATGGGTGGTTGGAGGCAGGGATACAGTGAAACGTATGAGGTTGTGATCAGAGAGAGGAAAGGGGGTGTTGGTGAGGTTTCCAGGAGTGCAGAGATGGGAGAATACAAGGTCAAGGGTATTACCATTGGAGTGAGTGGAAGTGTGTGTCCATTGGGTTAGGTCAAAAGATGAGGTTAAGTTGAGAAGTTGAGCTGTAGGTGGGCTGTTAACATTGACGGGGATGTTGAAGTCACCAAGAATGATAGTGGGCATTTCAGAGGAGAGAAAAAGGATAAATAGGGTGGAATAGGAAGGACTTGGAAGATGCTTTGTGTGGATAGAATGAATCCAACTTTATCTCCTTTCTGTCCATTGAGTCTGGAGGAGTGAGTCCAGTGGAGTCCACCATGGGAGAGTGCAGCAGGAGAAGCTGAATCAACATTTTGAAGCCAGGTTTCAGTTATGGTGAGTATGTTAAAGCCATGAGAGATGAAAAGGTCATGCAGGGATGTCAGCTTGTTACAAATGGAGCGGGCATTCCAAAGGGCGCATGAGATTGGGGGGCTGGTTTTAGAAAGCAGGGGGATAGAAATTAAGTGGATTGAGGCTGTTGCCAGAGGAGGGGTGTCGGATATGTGGTTTGCATTTCGAAAATGGAGGACCAGGATTTGAAGAAATGTCCCGAGACTAGAAGGAGAGTGAGGAAGGCAAGATGGGAGTGGGATGTATATGAGCGCACGTCTAACTGCCCTGGTGTTTAGGTCAGCATGTGGGTTCAGCAATTGCAGGAGATGATGGGTGCAGTAGTAGGGAGAGGGTAGGAGTGAGGGTGATATGTGTATGCTGTGGGGTAGAGAGGAGGGGTAGAGTAGGAATAATTTGAGAATAGAAGACACCAATGTGAGAAGGAAGAGTGCAAGAAACATGTTAGTGGATAGAGAGTGGGTTTCTGACCTCAAATAAGTTCTATTACAAATGATGGTTTGCTTGCCGTCTTTCCAGAGTGGAGCAGAGTCCTTGTATGTTCATCCAGCTTTAGTTATCCTGCTTATTCTTGACCATTCTTGCCCGTGTGCTCATGCGCATTAGCATTAGCGAATTTCCGTTTGGCAATGTGCGATTCTGCTGGTTATTGACAGATCTGCCATTCCTTCTGCGGACTGTTCTCTGACAGTTCATCAGGAACACACATCTTTACAAATGAAAGAATGCATCAGCATATATATCTGCAAGGAAAAACTACAAATAACAAATGTCCAAGGCTCTGGCCATGATCAGTGATCCCAAAAATCTCCAAATTAAGCTTGTATGTTGTTGGGCGGGGCATGTGGAGGGTACGAAACAGGAAATGACAACTTTGTGAGGGCTGGTTCACACAAATTGGTGACAAGACACATTTGTCATGCATCATCAGCATACAAAATTCAAATATGTGTGTAGGATCACACTAGACCTATACAACAATATCTGGCACAAAATACCACAGTTCTATATTTGGTGTAAACCGACGCTTGCTTCATTTATATTATTTATTGGGTTTCTATTATGTAAAACTCATCAAAATGTAATCACTGGGGAAAAAAACGTTAACACCACAACAGAGGAAGAACATACAAACCTCTAGCCAGGTACAGGGATTGGGATTTGAACCAACAACCTCAGTGCTGCTAGGCAGAAGTGCTAACTAGTTAGCCACTGTGCTGCCACATGGATGGAGTCTGCATCTCTGTGGTGTGAAACAGTCCCAAGTCCCAGGGGTGCAATAAGTTAATCAATGCAGATGTACTGTGGAAGGCCAGAGAGCCATTGAACAACCTGTTCCTGGCATATGCCATCTGTTTTGAAGGCTGGTTATGGCTGATTACTATCAGCATGCTGCTAGAGAAACAGCTGTAATTTTGTTGTTTTTTGCTTGGTAAGAGGTTGCAATTAGTGCTGGTGGGGAAATGTTAAGGCTAATTATTGTCCTTGCCCATAGTAATGACATTTTGATTTCTGATGTTGGTACACATCACATTTTTTGGGGGAAAATTATGATCATTTGGAAATGCTAAACAACACACACAATTGTGACTCATTTAAAATTTGCATCAGCAATGGTATTGTTGGTATAGTTTGTGAAGACACCTATGGGAGTTTTGGTAAAGATTTTTGTGAGATAGACCGCAACAAGTGAGAGAGACAGAGCAAAATATATTTTAGGAAAACATTACACCTTACTAGCATTCTTAACCACCTCCCACCCGGCCACTGTATATATACGGCCTTCATTTACGTCCTTCAGAATGGGTGCGCGCAGCGTGGCCACGCGGTGCGCTGCGGCTCGATCCTGTGATCATTATGATCACAGGATCCAGCCGAGCACAGATCGGGATATGGGCGCCGTGATTAGCCCTCTTGATCATGTGACAGCTGTGTCCAATCACAGCCGTCACAATGTAAACAGAGACATGTGTCTGTGTCAGTTCTCCCCCCCGCCGAGCTCAGTGAGAGCTCAGTGCGGGGGGGAGGGGGAAGCTGCAGCTATGTGACAGGCTCTCTGTATGAAAATGATTTCATACAGAGAGCTCTCGCAGACCGCCCCCCACACAGTGCACCAAGCACCACTGATACCCCTATCCCCATCAGTGTCCCCATAAAACAGTCCCCAAAACATCTGTCCCCGTCACATTTGTCACAGTGCACAAAACATCTGTCTGTCCGCCAACACCAAATAAACCCAGATTTGGGTTATTTTTACCAATAAAATGTAGCAGTATCATTTTTGGTCAAAATTTATGAAGAGAAATTACTTATTTGCAAAATTTTATAACAGAAACAAAGAAAAATGCATTGTTTTTGAAAATTTTCGGTCTTTTTTAATTTGTAGCACAAAAAATAAAAAACTCAGAGGTGATTAAATACCACCAAAAGAAAGCTCTATTTGTGTGAAAAAAAATGATAAAAACTTCATTTGGGTACAGTGTTGCATGACCGCGCAATTGTCATTCAAACTGCAACAGCGCTGAAAGCTGAAAATTGGTCCGGGAAGGAAGGGGGTTTAAATGTCCAGTATTGAAGTGGTTAAAAACAAAAACTATGAAGAAGAAATATTGTTGCAAGAACAATTTATTTTAGAGAAATAAACAGTTCATCTCAAAATTAAAATGGTTGAAACTTGCATTTGGCTATATAACTCGCAGTTTCACTAATTTGGGAATTTATAACTATTGGTAAGAAATTAATGGGAGTTAAAATGAGAGTATTTTGTATGTCTGAGCATGCTCACTTGTGCTGGTAGATAGTTGTAGAAAGAGGGGGAATTTATCTCTTCTCAGACTTTTAATGATATTTCAGTGTATACATTACTTTTTTCAGCAGTTTAAAAGCAGATGATCTTTAAACAATATGCCATATGTTTAAGAACCATTTAAGCTATCATATCATGCTCCAAACATTATTTCCATGTGCAATGCCCGTGTTTATAGCAGGATTAGGGATTCGGATGGTCTCTGTTGTCTGCGAGCTATAGTGAATTTGATTTTGGGAGTATTTTTTTGCGTGAGCTATAGTGAATTCATTTTAGCGCTAATTAGCCCGGATTTGGCTATTTTGAGAGTATTCTCCCATTCTCATATTAGAGCTATAGTAAATAAATCCCCATGTCTCTTTCTTGAGTGTCTCTTGTATGAGTGTTGCACAGTTTCACCATCAATTTCTGATCATGTCTTCTCTGCTCTTTCCACGGGTAAATGTCTTCTACTGCCATATCCACACCCTGCTATATATGACTGATTAGTAAGACTGCTATATTTTTGGTAAATGTCTTCCACTGCCACATCCTTTTAAAATTGTCTATATAATTGGTGACCGCCACCTACATGCTTCCCAAGCTTCTTCCAGGTTAACGGGCTCCGGCGCTGTGATTGGCCGGAGCCGCAATGACGTCACTCCTGCGCATGCGTGCAGGAGCCGCCGGTAATGGCACTGGCCCTGAAGAAACGGCACCAGCGAGCAGTTTCTTCAACTGGCGTCGGCCAAAGCGCATATATTGAATATCTCCTAAACTGTGCAAGTTTAGGAGATATTCACGGTACCTACAGGTAAGCCTTATTATAGACTTATCTGTAGGTACAAGTGGTGTAACAGGGTTTACAACCACTTTAACTCAATTTGGCTATAGAAATAAAAAAAATCAATTACCTTTTATGACTCTGGCCTGTGTCTGTGGCTTGTCTGATTTACTGACCATCTCCACTCCCATATTCAAGTGTTTTTAAATCAGATCCTAATGTGATCAATTGACAAATGCTCGCTTCCTTAATCTCCCTATAAATTTAAAGTGGTCTATGGGGAGTCACAGACAGAGAGCAAGGTGCAGACACCATGGGGTTCATTTACCAATAATAAGGAGAAGGAATAGATGTTAGACTCCTAATTGCACCTAATTGAAACAACTAAGACTTCAATGCGGAGAAGCACCATCAATTAGGTGAACGTCTCTTAGTAAATGTCAAGTCAGGATAGTCACTTTTTGGACTGCAGGATTTACCCAAGATCCCGTTTGTGTGTAAAAAGAAACAATTGGCAAATGTTGGTAGTAGGGATGGGTCCAATGTTTGAGTCAAAAAGGGGGGACAAAATGTGGGACTTTAAATGAGACACCCGGGGGAGGGGGAAGGGCGGGTGCCTCCATCCCTATGTTGCGTATAGAGGAGGACTTAAGATGAGGCACAAGGAGGGGACCAGATGCTGATCAAAAATACAATATGTATTTGTATCCATATAAATCAGTCAAAAAGAATATATAAATGATGTCATGAACACCATAATAACAACATTGTATATGAAAGGGGGCCTCCTGCTCCATCTGGCACTGCTCGGGCAGGAGTCCTCCTTCTTTTGAGCCTTACCAGCTGAGGGTGGGATCCTGGGACTATTCAGCCAGCCCCCATCCCTGGTTTGACTAGGTCTGCCCCACAGACCACCATCAGTCACCTGGGGCTTCTGACACCCCTACCTTCAGGGATTTCTTCTTCAGACCACACAGGTATTTAGTAGTTTACAACTCTCCATTTTTCCACGGCACTCAGACTTCCGTTTTATCTATTTTCACCCTTTTCAGCCTCCAGCTCTTCACTCTTTTTCTGCTGCGATCCCTCTTGCTTGCACACAATATTTTTACCACTTCTGAGTCTGCCCTTGGTGGCTGCT
Source organism: Glandirana rugosa (assembly GCA_018402905.1). Classification (NCBI taxonomy): domain Eukaryota; kingdom Metazoa; phylum Chordata; class Amphibia; order Anura; family Ranidae; genus Glandirana; species Glandirana rugosa. Next base: position 1,652,526 of record BLSH010032195.1, read on the forward strand.
TCCCCTTTCTATTCCACCACCCTGTGCTCCATACTATTGCACCATTCAGTCATGTTTCTATGGCTTTTTATAATTAGTACAATACAAACACTTGACATTACTAGACATTTTTATATTGTTTTATAGATCACATGGAGCCATGGGAATTTACAACTCAAACTGTGTTAGTGTGGGTGGCCTCTCCCCCTGGGGCCTTGGGGGTCCGCCTGTCCCTGGATTTCCTGCCCGCTCAGCTCCCGGACTGAGCAATGGTGAGATGGTACACACATCCGTCCCAGCAATCCACCTTTGGAGAACCTGAGTTCACATGTAAGTAGGGAAGTTGGACTTCCTTCTTAGGTTGTCCTCCCCCTCCATGTTTTTCCCTTATCCCTCTGTGGATGTGTATAAACACATTCCCCGTTCATGGGGCCTATTAATTGATGCTTTGAATCTTACACACACTATATATTCTTTGTTTTATAGACATTGTACCCTGCACGCATCTGCTCCTGACGAAGTGGTATAATCCCCGAAACATGTAGAGCTTACACTGATGCATGCGTATTTGTTTTTTAACCCAGGAATCTTATGCGATGTAATTCTATACAGAAATAATTTTATGCAGATTAACATTAGCTCTTTTTCATGTACAATGCTGTTATTATGGTGTTCATGACATAATTTATATATTCTTTTTATAAGTACAGTAATCCCTGCGCGAGGACTTTAAATGTGTAAAGACTGCAGCCTTCCGTTAACTCCCTACTAGAGGAAGCAGTAACATAGATAAAGCAAATGGGAATGGCGCTGTCTTTGGACCAATAAAGTGCTAGTGTTATATATAAATAATATATTATGTGCAAAAGTGCATTAAAGTGCAAAAATAATTTTTTCAAAATTCGTAAACGGTGTCTTCTATAACCTGTGTTGAAATGTCCATAAAGGCATGTGCAATATATATCAAACAATACCAAAATAAATCCAAAAATATATTAATTCAATGTGTAATCAACCCTGATTTCATAGTTTAAATCATTGAAACATAAAAAGTCATTAAAACTGGAATCGTCCATAAAAAGTCTGTAAAATATAAAGTGGATGTCAAGCAAATGGTGGATTTTTTAAGAATAATCAGGTTTTAAATTCTATTGAGTATGCAAATATATATATATAAGAGTATTCAAAATTATGCAAGAAGCATAAATTATGTTAACATCTATCTGAGGTGAAAAGACCAATAAAGTGGATGTAAAGTCACACAAACAGTATTATAAGGATTTAAACCTTGTCCCTGCTATTATGGTTTAAGGTGAATGAGAACAGGTTGTAAGTATCAAATGTCCGTAGGGAGTCCGTAAAAATACACAAAGTGGATGTAAAGACAAAGTATTCTATTCCTTAGTGCAGTAATCCGGTGCCTATGAGTGACATAATGGTAAATGCTCTTCCAGAAGTATAACAAGTAGGTGTGGAAACACTCGTGCTCTCCCCTGATGTGCCCTCACTTACCGGATTCTTCCCACCCCTCCAGGGGTATCTCACGTGGTAAATGGGGTCTTTTGGTTCTCCAGAGCTCGGTTCCTTTTCCACTTCTCCTAGATGGGTTCCTCTCCAATCCTCCTTCGGTTGCTCACCGCTATACTTCTCACAGATGAGTTTTTATCTTCCTCCAATCATTCACGTCTCACCCAGGTGTTTTGCAAAGCGATATGCGGAAAAACAGATGGACTTGATAGTGCAGTATTT
>BLSH010032195.1:1684368-1709185 GCA_018402905.1 Glandirana rugosa
TAGTTACGTCACGGGTGGTTTACATCGGAGTAGTTACGTCACGGGTGGTTTACGTCGGCGTAGTTACGTCGCTGCATTTGGTGGGCACTGCATTGTTGAAGCTGCATTTGGTGGGCACTGCATTGATGAGGCTGCATTTGGTGGGCACTGCATTGATGAGGCTGCACTTGGTGGGCACTGCATTGATGAGGCTACATTTTGTGGGCACTGCATTGATGAGGCTACATTTGGTGGGCGCTGCATTGATGAAGCTGCATTTGGTGGGCACTGCATTGATGACACTGCATTTGGTGGGCACTGCATTGATGCGGCTGCATTTGGTGGGCACTGCATTGATGAGGCTACATTTGGTGGGCACTGCATTGATGAAGCTGCATTTGGTGGGCACTGCATTGATGAGGCTGCATTTGGTGGGCACTGCATTGATGAAGCTGCATTTGGTGGGCACTGCATTGATGGGGCTGCATTTGGTGGGCACTGCACTGGTAGGCCTTATGTGCGTGCATGTGTCTACCTTTGTATTAATTTTGGATTATGTGCGTGTGTCTGCCAGTGTGTTAGTTTGGGATTGTCAGTGTTTATCTATCAGTATATGTATATATATATATATATATATATATATATATATGTGTGTGTATGATATTGAACACGAACAAAAACCATCACAAACAAATGCTGACATTACACACACACACACAGAAACTATGACAGCCAAACAATAGAAATTACTTTCTCCAGACAGGGGTACTTAGGAATTTTTTTAGACCTGCAGGGGTACTTCACCGTAAAAGGTTGAGAAACACTAGTCTAGGGGACAGGAGCCACACGGGCAGAGATTCAGCTCTGCAGGGGCAGCCTCAGAGGTGGTTGATGCCACGGCAACTTGAGCCAGGAATGGTTGTGTGCAACAATGGCACCAACCTTCTCTCTGCCCTCCGACATGGACACTTGACACATGTTCCATGCTTGGCACACGTCCTGAATTTGACGGTGCAGCGTTTGACGAGGTACCCAGGTTTACCAGATATTCTGAGACAGGCCATAAAAGTCTGTGGTCATTTCTGGTGGTCATACAATGCCAGTGCTCAGCTTTCTGACATCCAGTGGGAATTCAACCTGCCCACCAACCACCTCATATGTGACACGCGCAGCAGAGGGCCATCAATGAGTACCTGCTTGAGTATGGCACCAGGACAGGCTTAGGGGAGCTTGGCTTCTTTTCGCCACGCCAGTGGCTACTGATCAAGGATGCATGCACTGTCCTGTCACTATTTGAGGAGGCCACAAGGAGGGTGAGCAGCGACAATGCAGGCATCAGTGATACTGTCCCTCTAGTCTTCCTGCTGGAGCACACGCTTTGTGGAATCATGGACAGGGCACTTGAGGCAGAAAAACGGGTGTAAGAGGAGGGCTTCCTTTCCTCCCATGGCCCCTTTTATGCAGATAGCATTCCTGCAGGGCCGCCAAACACACAGGAAGAAGAGGAAGAGGAGGATTGTGTCCCCATGGATGTAAAGAATAATACGCAGCAGTCTTCAAGGGATGGTTTTCAGTCCCCAGAAACCCAAGGAGTTGTATGTGGCTAGGAGGAGGTAGTTCCTGACAATCTCATCCTCTGTGACCTAGAGGATTGTCATGCCTCCTCAAACGTACACTGCATGGCCTCCCTGATTCTGCAAAGCCTGCAAAAAGACCAGAGGGTTTGTGGTATCAAGGAGAGGGATTATTACTGGCTGGCAACCCTTCTTGATCCACGTTACAAGGGTAAAGTTGCAGAGCTCATCCTGCCTTCGCAGAGGGAGCAGAGGATGAAACATCTTCAGGATACTTTGAAGAAAAGTTTGTGCAATGCCTTTCCAGACCCTGGGAGGTTACCATTTCCTGGTGCTGGACAACATGTTTCTGAGGCTTAGTTCAGTCCGAGGAAGAGGGGTGGAAAAGGTAGCCGGCTGACCAATGCCTTTTAAACAATTCTTCAGGCCTCAGCGCCTAGGGCTGATATGTTCAAGCAACCATCGGCAGTGTCTGCATTATATGGTGCAGGAATATCTAGGGGCAAGAGCAGACTTGGAGACCTTTCCAACTGAGCATCCACTGGGTCACTGGGTCTTGAGGATGGACCACTGGCCGGAACTTGCTCAATATGCAATCAAGCCTGTCCTGCATCCAGCGTGCTTTCTGAATGGACATTCAGTGCTGCTGGAGGGTTCATAATGGATCAAAGAGCATGCCTGTCCACAGACTCCGTTGATAGGCTCACATTTATAAAAAAATAATCAGTCCTGGATCAGCAGCTATCAAGCCCCTGATGCTGATGTAACTGATTGAGTTTGCTAGGGATCTGGGATCCCTTGAAGACTGCCTATGCTGGCTATCCTATTCCTCCTAAATCCTGATGATGCTAGCTTCCAACAATATTTTGGGTTTAGGTCACCACCAACACTCAAGGCCCAAATTTTCTGTACATATTTAACAGGGGCATGTCATTGCAATTTTTAAAATAATTTTCAACAGCAGGGCCCGTTCCTGCACCCAACGAGAGTAACTATGAGGTGTTGCAGTGTTCTGCCACCACCAACACCCAAGGCACAATTTTTCTGCACCTTTTTAACAAGGGCATGTCATTACAATTTTATAGAGTGCAGTCCCCGTAGTATAGATAATACAGTTCAGACTATATGGTGCAGTCAGTGTAGTATATATAACAGTTTATTCAAGTGGTTAAGGGGAACTCTATGACATTATTGAGAAAAAAAACTGCATGTGGTCCCCCCCCCAAAATCCATACCAGGCCCTTCTGGTCTGGTATGGATTTTAAGGGGAACCCCGTGCCAATTTTTTTAAAAAAATGGCTTGGGTAACCCCCCAAAATCCAAACCAGGCCCTTCAGGTCTTGTCCCCAAAGCACCCTCCCCATGTTGAGGGTATGTGGCCTGGTATGGTTCAGGAGGGGGGGACGCTCGCTCACCCCCCCTATCCTGACCTGCCAGGTTGCATGCTCAGATAAGGGTCTGGTATGGATTTTGGGCTGGGGGCCCACACCATTTTTTTAAAATTTTGGTGTGAGGTTCCCCTTAAAATCCATACCAGACCCAAAGGGCCTGGTTTGGATTTTGGGGGGCCCCCACACCATTTTAAGAAAAAATCGGCACAGGGTTCCCCTTAAAATCCATACTAGACCCCAAGGGCCTTGTTTTGATTTTGGGGGATCCCTATGCAATTTTCTTTTTAAATGTTGATGCAGGGTTCCCCTTAATATCCATACCAGACCTGAAGGGCCTGGTATGAACTGGGGGGGACCCCCATGCAAATTTTTTCTGTGATTTTTAATCTATATTGCCAGGAGCCGGCAATATATTTCAGCCGCAGAAATTTTAAATTAAATTTTTCCTTTATAAATGTCATTTTGCTCCGCCACTGTGCTAGACAACGCACAGATGCGCCACTTTACAGGCAAACCAAGGGGACCCCCAGGCATGATATTCAAAGGAATATTTCATTTTTATTGTTTCACTTTCAGCATTATTAAAATCACTACTCCTGAAAAAACTATAGCTTTAAAACTTTTTTTTACATTGATACATGTCTCCTAGGGCAGTACCTGGGTCCCCATACACGTCTTATGGCAATAACTTGCTTATAAGCCTTTAAAATCAGAACTTTTGATTTTTCATGTTCGTGTCCCATTGACTTTAATAGGGTTCACGCATTTGCCCAAACTTATTGCCTGTTCACGGCGTTCTGGTGTGAACGGATTGTTAGGGGGGTTGTTAGGCCCATCCCTAGTTGATAGTAAAGATATTCATTTTTTTTCCTGTTTTGTGGTGTTTTTTACATGTTCTGCAAACGAATGCATTTTTTAAATGAATCTTACAGAGTAATGCATACTTTTTTCTAATGTTAAACATCTCTATAAAAATTATAGTTATATCTCTAGTATATGACAAACAATTTTTCATGGCTAAATCAAATTTCATCAGAATATCTACCTATAATTATATATCTTAATTCTTGAATCAGGGTACTACTATATATTCTAATTACTACTAGATACTGCGATGAGGTCCCTTGGAAGTTCGACCCACCTCCTCTTTCCCCTGCCGCCGGGCCATTTACAAAGCGCAGCGTGCTTCACGCATGCGCAGTAGGGAACCCGCTGTGAAGCCGCAAGGCAAATAAATAGTGATTAACAGTGTGTTAGAGTGATGTGTAATCACTAACAGTGGTTGGCGGGTCAGCGGAGAGTAGGTTTATTTGTTTATCTTATATACTTTTTATTTAAATTGTTTGCGCTGATTATTACATTCACTCATTTTTAGATACTGTTTTAATGAAACACATCTACACTTTCTCCCATTCATAAGGAGTGAATAGATACATAAAATCAACAAACGAGAAATGTTACATTGTAGAGATAATTTTAATTGATGTCTGGTCAATCTCCAACCAACCTTACATAGAATACAGTATAATGAACTATGCTGTTGGTTATTTACTTTTTACATAACCATTTTTTAAGCATATTCCTTGTTAGATACAGCTTTATATAAACATCATTATATACTGATATTTTCCCTTTTACCAATAGAAAGCATTAAGGAATATAATCCAGTTCTTATGAACTCAATAAGCATGAAAAATGAATGGAAAACTTGTCTGAAAAAAAAACTCAAGAACATTCAGTCTGAATATTTTTAATTATTCTACTTAAAACCTATGAGTCCGACAGCTTCTATAATGATTGAAGTTTATAACTTCAGGCTGCGAGCATCTATGCTCCCATACATGAATAAATCACCATTATCATACAAAAGACTTTGGATTTTTCACATTTTTAAACCCTAAACTGTTTAACACTCATTTATAGATGAGACATTCAATTTCATGACTTCTACCTCCAAATTCAATTAAATTGGGGATATACTTACTGAGGAATTATGGGGATGTAACTGCTGAACTCCTGAAGCTATTTGAAACGTGGACGTCTCTGAACCAAAAATCAGATGATAAAAGACAGATAACATCATAACCTCCTTTTTATATTTTCCCGACCATACATTACATTCTTACATATTTGTGATGTTACTTTGGATATACTTACAATATTAAATTAAACATTTAATATTAGCATTAATAACTATACCTATGCTATTTACATTCCCTATTTTACATCAGTTAAATTCTTTTCAACTTTTTTCTGCTGCCGACGTGATAATAGTTTGACTTAATAGACTTTTACTTAAATTATTTTCATTGCCATAGTTTGATTGTTTTACTGTACTGGTTTTCTGTTAATAAGTCAATCTAACATATTTATTTCTTTTTCAAGAATTTTAGAAGAAAGTATCACTCAAATGAGGCATTTGATAGATACATTGTAATAAAGAACAAAAGACATAAAGCAAGGGTGGAGAGTAATCACCTTGGAGTATTGTATAACGATCATACATGACAGAGCAGAGGGGATAAACATTTGACAGATGTAGATATCATATTCAGGGAGGTATAATCGGCTTAAAATTCACGTAGACTTGTGAGAGAATTAAGCTGGAAGTTTGTATAAGAAAGGAGAGAATAAAGAATATAAGATAAATCCAGCATAGAACAAAATCTTTCTTTGTGTCTACCCAAATATGACATGGTTACATTTGCTTTAACCACTTCCGGACCTCCCGCCATCGGTATACGTCATTCCTTTGACACAGAATACCGTTGTTATGGCAGGAAGTCAAGTGAGGGCATGATAGACCTCACTCAACTCTATGCCCTTGGAGAACGGGAGCAACGTCAAACATCACTTCCACCCTCTGGCCTTAAAGGGACAATTTAAAAAAAATAATAAGACATTTTTTTTTTTTTTGCTTTTAAGTTTAAATGTGAGATCTGAGGTCTTTTTGACCCCAGATCTCACACTAAAGAGGTACTGTCCTTCTTATTTCTATTACAAGGGATGTTTACATTCTGTATAATAGGAATAAAAGTGATCATTTTTTTTTTTTAAAGGGACAGTATAAAAAAGTAAAAAAGTAAAAATAAATAAGAAAAAAAATTGAAAACACCCTGTCCTTCTGAGACCATGCGCTGAAGTGAATGCATACATAAGTCACACCCACATATGAAAATGGTGTTCAAACACCACATGTGAGGTATCGCTGCGATCGTTAGAGCAAGAGCAATAATTCTAGCACTAGACCTCTCTCTTCTTTAACTCAAAACTGGTAACCTGTAGAATATTTTAAATGTCATTGATGGAGATTTTTAAGTGTCAAAATTTGTTGCTATTCCACGAGCGTGCGCAATTTGAAGCATGACATGTTGGGTATCAGTTTACTCGGCGTAACATTATCTTTCACAATATAGAAAAAAATTGGCCCAATTTTACTGTGTTCTTATTTTTAATTAAAAAACTGTAATTTTTTCCAAAAAAAATTGTGTTTGTAAGACCGCTGTGCAAATACGGTGTGACATAAAGTATTGCAACAACCACCATTTTATTATCTAGGATGTCTGAAAAAAAATATATAATGGTTGGGGGTTCTAAGTAATTTTCTAGCAAAAAAAATGATTTTAACTTGTAAACAACAGATGTCAAAAATAGGCTCGATCCTTAAGTGGTTAATTTTTATGTGTAGATATCTGTAACGTAGGTGTCTTTTTGATTCCCAATCGATAATATAAGAGTCGGAGTTATGGGGGTATTGGTAAGGGGAGAGATGGTGGAAGGAAGAAGAGATGAAAGCAATGTGATGGGGAAGGGGCAAATGTCAGAGGGCAAAAGGTATAGTGAAGGAAGGGTGTGGAGAGGAGAGCAGGTAAATTGGCTCTCTGTTTCCCATGTTGCCTGACTATTAAAAAATATTAATATTTTATAACTGTCTAACCACTTCCCGTCTGGCCTATAGCAAAATGATGGGCGGGCGGTGGTTCAGTTATCCTGACCCGACGTCTTATGACGTCTGGCTGGAAAACCCACGATCGCGCGTCCGTGGGGGCATGCAGGGCGGCGATCTGTGTTATGGTGCGTCACTCTGACACACCGCAACTCCGATCGTGGCAAAGAGCCTCTGACGGAGGTTCTTTACCACATGATCAGCCATGACCAATCACAGCTGATCACTCTGTAAATGGGAAAAGCTGTGTATCTACTACTTGAGCTGCCAGATGCGAGTAGAGGAGAGCCGATCGGCTGCTCTCCTCACAGGGGGGTCTGCACTGATTATCAGTGCAGCTCCCTCGAGGATGCCCACCCAGAACCACTAGGGATGCCCACCAGGACCACCAGGGATGCCACCCAGGACCACCAGGTATGCCCAATAGGAATGGCACTCAGTGCCCATTAGAGATCCCTGCCAGTGGCTCCTGATCAGTGCTGCCTCACAGTGCCATTAGTGCCCATCAGTGCCATCTATCAGTGCCAATCAGTGTCACCTATGAGTGTCCATCAGTGCTGCCTATCAGGTGCCCATCAGTGCTGCATATCAGTGCCACCTATCAATGCCCGTCAGTGCTGCTTATCAGTGTCGCCTATCAGTGCCTATCAGTGCTGCATACAAGTGCCTTATCATCAGTGCCAATCAGTACTGCCTCATCAGTGCCCGTCAGTGAAGGAGAAAAACATTAAAAAAAAAAAAAAAAGTTGGTCTTTTTTTATTAATAGCAATAAAATCCCAGTGGTGATCAAATACCACCAAAAGAAAGCTCCATTTGTGGCAAAAAAAGTTGATAAAAATGTATTTGGGTACAGCATCGCATGAATGCACAATTGTTTTTCAAAATGCAACAGCACTGACAGCTGAAAATTGGTCTGGGCGGGAAGGGGGGAAAGTGCCCAGTATTGAAGTGGTTAACCATATACAAATGTGGGTTAGAAGATTCTAGGAAGTGAAGCCAAGCAGGCCCATATGCATGTGCATCTGGAGGGGTTGTCATTTGCAATGCTGATCAGCTCTTCCATATCTGCAAGCGCTAAAACCTGGAACATAGCAGTTAAATTGAATTAAATTCATGGGTGGGTTACTAAACCTAGTGCAGCCAACCAAAAACCATCTTGTTTTTCAAACAGACTTTAAAAAAGTGCAGGAGCGTGAAACATGTCAGTCACGGCCCCACTAGTCACTGCTACATCAAGCCCACTCTTCACGGTGACCCCCGGGGCTCCCTGCACTTGTCTTTGGCAAGTTGTATGCACCATTGCATGAGCATGTCCCATCCAGGCTTGGCTTCCAGGTTCTAGCTCCGTGCTTGGTCAGCTGGTTTACTCCTCACTTGACCAACAGCAGTGACGCAGGATTTTCAGACTTTATTAAGCTGATAGTAGCTTTCTACCAGCCCGCATTGTAGTGCGGCTCCCGGCTTGAGCAAGTGGAGACGGCTGGTCTGGCCCCCCTCACATTCAGTGTCAGTGACGCTGGGACTGCAGTCTATTCCCGGTCACCAGCGACCAAGCTTTTTCCTGTGATCTGCGGCTCTCTGAACCCCATGCCAATCCACTGCTCCATTCTCGGCCAGCTGTCAGTATACATGGTACAGTCAGTACCCAGCATGGCTATTGCTGCCCCCATGCTTCACGGCCGGCAATCCAGGAAGTCGGCGGCTCCTCACATCTTTCATAAGGTTTTTAACAATATTTTTGATTGGATTTTCATCACTGTTTTATTGCATCAATAAATGTCAGTTTTTTTATTTTGAGATTATATTGACTTGGTACTTTCTATCAGCAATTAACCCATTGACCGCTGACTTTCTCGGATTTCTTCCATATCTGCTGTCTGGCGGATGTAACGTTACCAGTCTGAGAGTGTTGGTGGAGTAGAGGAATGAGGCGTAACTAGAACCTTCAGAGCCTGGTGCAAGAAATTATGAAGGGCCCCCTTAACCAGGGCCCTTCCCTCTTCTTGCTGATCCTGGGCCCTTTACTCCCATTGCGGGTCCTTTATTACGGTCCTGCAGCAGCTCCCTTTCACAAGTTCTGCAGCGGCACCCCTTTCTGCCATCTTCGGGCCTCCCCATGGTGGTGAAATGCCAGGGCCCGGTCCCAATTGCAACCTTTGCAATCCTGATAGTTCCCTCACTGGTGTCAGTAGTTTTTAATTTTTATTATAATTTTATTATTTTTTTACCATTTCATTTTATTTCTTTTACAATTTTTTTTTTTTATAGTTTTTTACAATTTTTTTTAGGAGCTCTGTTGGGGGTATTTGAAGAGATATAAGGGGTCTAAACAAACCTCAGCCCTCAATCTCCATCTGTGTAGCCTCAGCTGCACAGAATGAATGGACAGGAATAGCTGTGTACCGAACCTCCCATTCATTCATAAATGGAAGTATTGTAAAAGCAGTTTACTATGCTTTGGTTATTGCAAACCAGATATTACGAAACTCAGTAATTAGCAGTGCTTAATAGTAGTTCATGAGATATACTGTCCACCCAGTAAAGGAGTAGAATGGCTTGATGAAGAATCACAGAAATTAAAAACAGTCCATTTAAGTGTCACTTAAATTCATGAATCTTCTCTGTCACTGCATGAGTTAAATTCCAGTACAACAGGACATACACCTCTCCCCACATAGATGTTAACTCACCAGCTGGAGTTGACTTACACTCTTGTGTTTGGCAAAAGCGTGATTTGTCTCTTAACCCAAGACAACAGGGGATGACCAATCAGCTTACCTCCCGACCATCAAACACATAGAGGGAAGAGAAAAAGTAGTGCCGGATATCGTGTAATATCATTTAAAATAAAACACTTTATTGCACATCACTCTCCCCTCTCCAGTATTGCACTTACAGACATCAGGGATGAATAGGCTGTAATTATTAGCAGTCCAGCTGCGGGTGTCCTGCGGGGATTCGCCTCTCCACCTGCCCTTTCACAACCACCAGCTCATATCCTCCCGATGTAAAAAAGTGTTTAAAGTATGAATTTACATGCTGTGCAGTGTGTATCAGACTAGTTTCGTCCTATTGGACTTCTACCTGTGATACGATATCGAGGTGTGGTGCTATTTAACTCATGCGGTGACAGAGGAGATTCATCAATTTAAGCGACACTTAAATGGACTGTTTTTAATTTCTGTGATTCTTCATCAAGCCATCCTATTCTTTCACTGGATGGACAGTATATCTCATGAACTACTATTAAGCGCTGCGAATTACTGAGTTTCATAATATCTGGTTTGCTACAATGTATCATTTATAGCAGCTGCTATAAAGAGACTATTTATTTTCACAGCGCGGTGTGAAGGCTCTTTTTAGGTATTTTTGGGTTTTGGTTTTGATCCTGTTTTGTTTCATATGCTTCAATTATGAATGAACCAATTGGTACCAATCACTAACTCCATTCAGAAAAGGAAAGAGCCGGTAAATGACAAATTTACCGACCCGGTCCCATCATTCCATCATGACACATCTTCTACAGCAGCTGGCAGGAGAGAGGGGGGGGGGGACACAGGGACCCTGGAAACAGCAGAAGACAAGTAAACTGGATAGGAGGGGCGGCAGGGGCAGCATATAGAGGAACCAATCTCCTCCATTAGGAGGAAAATGGAGGAGAATAGTTCCTCTAAATGCCGCCCCCACCATCCCTCCTATCCAGATGTACAAGAGAGGCACATGGGCCCCCTGGAGCATGGGGCCCGGTTGCAATTGCAAACCCTGCGACCCCTATCATTACACCCCTGATGAACAGGAATGCAGCCTCTGCTTCGTGGGATAAAAGAGTCCCCCTCTGGAAAAAAATATTCTGCCCATACCTGTTTATGGGGCCATATCTCCTTTAAAAATTGAGAGGAGAGGCCTGGCGTGAAATCTGGATTATGTCTGAGGGGAGTAAGAGGTCCTTGGTAGGATGTCAAGCTTAGGCTTTTATAGGATATTTGGAAGAAATGAAGAGAGGGACTATAATCAGGTGTTCTTTATGTTCTTTAGAAATATATCTGAAGGGAAGCAGTTGAAGGGGACTTTGTGATCCAGGGCTTTGTTTTTTCTTGTAGCAATTCTGGTAGGCTAAGTAGTACTTATGTATGTCTGGCAGGCCCATCCCTCCTAATTTAGGCAGTGTGAGTTGTAGTTGATTCTGGGGTGTTTGTGCCTCCATAGAAACCCAGTGCAGGCTCTCCAGTATGTCGTGAAGAACGCTTTGGGAAGCTGAATGGATACTCTCTGTAGGATGTAGAGAATACGAGGGAGTATATTCATATTTATTATGGCAGCCCTGCCAAACCAGGAGAACAAGTCATTATGTCAAGATTGAAGTTCACGTTGAATATTTAGGTATTATTGGGTCTGCCAGGAACTCCAATCATCACTCCGGTTTCCTGAGCAGTAGTCTTGTTATCCCCGTATCAGGTGGAGGACAGTTGCAGTCCTGCAGCCAGAATTCTGGGATCTCTATGGTAAGTGCAAACAGCCCCAATCAAGGAACAACAAATAAATGACTCACGGTTAGTAGAGGGTGTAGTTGGGAGCCAAGGGTGACCCAGTGTCACTCCTGTAGCAAATCCAGACAGAGATCCAAGGGATTTACCAGAGACAGCATCAGGGACAGGCAACAATCAGTCAACATAGTACAAGAAGGCAATCCAAAGGCATAGTCAGGAACAAGCAAAGTTAGTAACAGGCAAACGATCAGGTATAATGACTAGCAGTAACTGAAACCTATACTCAGGCAAAGACGGGAAGGGGAAGTGAGGATTTATAGGGAACTAATTGAGGTGACCGCCTACAGCTGGCCACTGGGTGGAGCCAGAGTCCCCATCCAAAAGCAATAGATACCCAGGACTCCACAAAGATAGTAGTTACTCCGTGGCTAAGGCTGTAAGGAACTGACCACAAGAAAACAGGTGCCAGGATCGATCCCCAGTCAAGGTGTGACCATACCTCCCACACAAAGATGCCCTCGACTATTTGGGCTTGGAAGGATGCCTATCATGGAATAACTTGACTAGTCGTGGGGCATGGACATCGCAAGCGGGTACCCAAGTCCTTTCTGCAATGGAGTAGCCTTTCCAGTACACCAGATACTGAAACTGTCTACTCTTATGTCGTGAATACAGAATTTTGCTAATTTCATATTATTGATGGTTATCAACCAAGACAGGAGAAGGACCTCTAGAGGCCAAAAGCCTATTCTTGTAAAAGGGATACGTGAAACATATTGGGAATCCGAAGATGTGAGGACAAAGTTTATAGGCCACCAGGTTGACTTGACTAAGAATGCGGAAGGGTCCTATATATCTAGGCCCAAATTTGGGGGATGGTTGTCTCAGTTTGATGTTCTTAGTGGATAACCATACCAGCTGATTAAGATGAAAACAGGGTGCAGGTCTTCTGCGAAGATCTGTGTACCCCTTGTAACTGCAAACAGACTGCAGTAACACTTTCCTTATTTCTTTCCAATGCTTGGTTAACCTAGATACCATGTTGGCTGCTGCAGGTACCTCTACTTGTGAAGATTGGCAGGGGAGGACTTTGGGTTGATAACCAAAGGCAGCTTGGAAAGGAAGAGTGCCACTGTGAGTTGTGGGCTATTTCAGCTAGAGGAAGTATCTCACTCCAGTCGCCATATTCAGCATTAATATAAGCTCTTAGATAGATCTCTAAATCTTGATTAACCCTTTCTGTTTGGCTGTTAGATTGAGGAGGGTATCCAAAAGACAGGGAAGTTCTCTATTCCCTATGTTGTAGTTTTGTTCTGCGACAGAGAATGTTTTGGAGAAGAAGGCAACTGGATGTAGTTTGTTGGAAGCAGGGTCTTGTTGGGCTAACACTGCTCCGGCCCCTATTTCGGAGGCATCCACTTCCAAAAAGTATTGAGCAGAAGGCTGAGGATGACGAAGAACAGAAGCAGAGCAAAAAGCAGACTTTAGATGATTAAAGGCTTCCAGAGCTTCAGGAGCCCACTGAGAGCAGTTGGTCCTTTTCTTGGTGAGGGCTGTGATGGGAGCCAGAATCTTGGAAAAATTATTGATGAACTTTCGATAGTAGTTTGAAAATCCAATGAACTGCTGGACTTGTTTTAACGTGGAAGGTCTGGGCCACTGTAAGATGGCATCGAGTTTCTTGGGATTCATCTGGAATCCTTCAGAAATTATATAGTTACATACATAGTTAGTCAGGTTGAAAAAAGACACAAGTCCATCTAGTTCAACCAAAAAAAAAAAAAACATATATACCCAAACATCCCATATACAATCCTTCACCCACAGTTGATCCAGAGGAAGGCAAAAAACCCCAGCAAAGCATGATTCAATTTGCTATAATGGGGAAAAAAAATTCCTACCTGATCCCTCAAGAGGCAATCGGATACACCCTGGATCAACTTTACCTAAAAATGTTAGTACCCAGTTATATTATTTACATTAAGGAAAGAATTCAGGCCTAGGAAAGGTATTTCTGATTGTTCAAAAGAGCATTTGGAAAATTTAGCATACAACCGGTGAGCTCTTAAACATTGGAGAACAGTGTGTACATGGCAACGATGAAGCTTCAAATCTTTAGAGTGAATGCGTATGTCATCCAAGTAGACGGCAATGAAAGAGTCGAGTAGATCCCTGAAAATGTCATTCACAAACTCCTGGAACGAAGGTCCAGTTTGGTAAAGACCTTCGATCCTTGGACCCGGTCAAACAATTCGGTAATCAAGGAAAGAGGATACCAATTCTTTACAGTAATTCAGTTAAGCGCTCTGAAATCTATGCAGGGTCTAAGTCCTCCATCTTTTTTCTCGACAGAAAAGAACCCTGCCCCCATGGGGAAGGTAGAAGGTTGAATGAAACCCTTCTTTAGACTGACTTCAATGTACTCCTCCATTGCCTTAGTCTCAGCCAGGTTAAGGGGATAGGTTCTCCCCTTAGGTAGAGGAGTACTAGGAAGCAAGTCAATTGCACAGTCATAAGGGCGGTGTGGAGGAAGACCCTCCGCTTCCTTTTCAGAAAACACATCAGAATAATCTGCATAGGCCTCAGACAATTCAGGGTTGGTGGACACCTCAGATGGACACTTGATTGCGTACCGCGTTTTGGAGACAGTGGACAAGACAGGAGGTGCTCCAAGCTGAAATTTGACCAGAGGACCAGTCAATGGATGGGTTATGTTCAGTGGCGGCTGGTGAAGTTTTAGGATAGGGGGGCGCCAGACCCCTCCCTTCCTTTTTGACATCTCCCACTTCACATAAACCCCACCCCTTATAGGATCCACTCACTCCGTCCCCTGTATTCCACTTGCTTCTACCCATAGTGTCAGGAGTATACAGCCCCAGCATCACAGACCAGGGTATACAGCTCAGCATCACAGATCAGGGTATACAGCTCAGCATTACAGATCAGGGCATATATCTCAGCCTCACAAATCAGGGTATACCGCTCAGTCTCACAGACCAGGGTATATACCATTACAGATCAGGGTATACAGCTCCACATTACAGATCAGGGTATACAGCTCCACAATACAGATCAGGATATACAGCTCCACATCACAGATCAGGATATATAGCTCAGCATCACAGGACAGAGTGTACAGCCCCAGCTTTACAGATCAGGGTACACAGCTCCACATTACAGATCAGGGTATACAACTCCACATTACAGATCAGGGTATACAACTCCACATTACAGATCAGAGTATACAGCTCCACATCACAGATCAGTGTATAGAGCTCAGCCTCAGGGTATACAGCTCCACATCACAGATCAGGGTATACAGCTCAGCCTCAGGGTATATAGTAATCACCCCAAGGGACTAAGAAAAACCCACAGGGCCTTCCAGAGCTTCCCAGTTAGAATATAGCTAGCCACACATGTGGGGTGTGCTCAGAAGATCAATGACATAAAGAACTTTTTTTTTAATTTTTTATTAGGGATGATCGTTTTGGCTGACAACACATGTTTATGCAGCAAGTAGATGCCCTTGGCACTGGTCTTGGAGATGATGGTGATTGTTTCAGAAAAATAGCTTATGAAACCTCCCACTCAAAGATCAGTGTTAGGAAAAGATTGTGCTATATGGACGTAGGGGGATTTATTTAGTTTTATGTGTGATTTTGCATCTGGATTTGGTCAACTTTAAGATTGTAGCAATTAAATTATTTTATATATAAACATATAGTATATACAATATGTGGGATATTGTTCAAGTTTTTTTAACTATTATATGGTATTTTATAATATGAATCCACAATGTGATTATTGTTCCTTTTATGATATATGTATCGAATTATATGTTTCCAAGTTTGATGTAATATATATTGTGAATGAATATCCTGAATGACATGAGCATCCCTATATGGCAAAGCCTTAAAATTGGTCCACGCTGTTTTGAGACATTGAAGTTGTTGCATTAGGACTTGGGGCATTCAATTATCTATGTTTGTCCATGAATCCAACAGCGTATAGACAGCTGTGTCTCTGCAGATTAACATTATGGAAGTGTGTCATCGGGATATGGTGTACTTGATTGGTGAGGGCGCTTTACCGCCCCCTCTATGCGTCCCAATAAATTCTGTAGCCGTACCGTGAGGCCACGCCCTCCATAGATGTCCTTACGGCTTGACGGAAGTGACGTTTGCGCTCCACACGGCTGGTAACACGCGGAAGTCTGTGAGAGAGACGTTACCCGTGGTTGTGCGGCAGGAGCGGTGATACTTTTTATTTGTCAATTGTGTGGATACTTTTAGCGGGGGTAAATAAAAGGGCTTGTTTTATTGGTACACACTATGTGGAGCCTCTTTTATTTCCGGTATTGATGTCGGTGAGGAGACCGTGTAGCAGACCTATCCGATTGAGTGACCTAATTACAAGCTGACTTTACAGCACTGTCCGGTAAGTGGGCATTGCAAAGGGAGCGGCACGTTTGGCGGTGGTGTCCTTACAATCTTGGTGAAAGGCTGCACATTGGACTGTCCTCTACCCCCCTCCTATCACTCTGTGATAGCACTTATGGACTATCTCTATTTCCTATTGATATTATCAAGAACTGTTTAGCGCTGTTACACATACTGTTTAGGCCATTTCCATACATGTGTTTGTTGTCATTTAGGAAAAGATTGGCCTGGTGAAGTCAGGCCATGTTCTGGACTTTTTTTCTGAGTTTTGCCATTCGCCCAACAGCCCTATTTAAGCTCCCTGCACCTGTCAGCAGGTGCTGTCCGTTCTACAGCGTCTGAGTACCTGTGAGCTTCAGCTCTCCTGCCTGAAAACCTGCTTCCTGTGTTGTTCCTGTTCCTGTGTACCACCCCGGCTTGTCCCGACCTGCTACCTATCCGCCTGCACCGACCCCGGCTATCCACGACCATCCGCTTGTCTGACCCCTCTGTACCTTTGCCGACAGCCCGTGAACGAACCCAGCTTGGACTTTGACTGCTTTTCTGTCTGCCCCTTTTGTGCCTCTCTGACCCGCCAGTTGCCGACCCAGCCTGCACGACCATTCTTCTGTCTGCACGACCATCTGGAGCCTCACATCACCACCAGTGACCATCCAGCCCTCGTGCCATCCTGCACTCTGGCACTTCCTGTCTACACTACCAGGGGTCCCCGATTTGGGTGTGTAAGAGTCGTCGTTCCCTGCTAAGACAGACTCCACCGCCAGGACCGTGACAATCAGACTGGTAGGGGGTCTGTAGCTATGCATACTTATCTGTTCATTTTTAGCTAGATATCTAGATAACATAACTATATCCCTATGTGTGTGTGTTACCCCCATGAAGATGTGAGGCTGCTCTACCTCCTTGCAGGGGGTCCATAAATCTGAACACCATTCCTTTGTGTTGCCCACCAGCCTTAGTGTACTGGGTACATGCTGTGGAGTGCATACGTTTAACAGGATGCATACTGCAGTGAACCGAACACCAAATGGACTTTGGTACAAACTGCAATGTGCGGAGGGTATTTGGGGTGCATGCTGTGGAGGGTAGTAGTATGCATGAATCAAAGTGCTGGATGTAGTGGAGTTCAGTTTATCGAATATTAAGAGTAATATAGTAATAAGATTGCACATTTTACAAGTATCATGGAGTATTTCTGATCCAACTAAAGGGAGAGGCAGAGGATTTGCTGACAAAGTTTATAATCCAAACATATCTTACAGGAGACAAATATTCTGTGCATGATCTCAGGATGTTTACAATTGACATTTTGCCCAGTATTCTTTGCAGTCTCATTCTAATGTTAAAAGTGCAGACAAACATTTGATGGCAGGACAAAGTAATACAGTACAGTCTGTGGGTTTCTTACAGGAACAAGAAAACCTATCTATCATTTTGCGGTAGCACAAAATTACAAGCTGCAATAAACTGTGGCGGCCAGTTCGGCACGGATGCAATCACCCCCCCCGCAACCAGGGGCTCGAGGCAGTGGGCACTGACTGGCTGCTATCCTCCCCCCCCTCGGAAGTACTTGTTCAGGGCGTGCAATGTGGTGTGGTGTGCTGAGTGCTCTCCTCTCTTCTTCTTCTTCTCCTCCGGGGTTTGCAGGGAGCTGCGCTTTGGCCAATCGGGAAACAGGTCTCACCGACCTGACTCCTGATTGGCAGGGAGGCACTGCAGTGTGAAAATAGTGAAAATTAATTCGCTATGGTAACACAATTGGGTGGGATCGGGGCGCACTCTCTGCACCCCGAGCCCACCCTTTTTTGAAGCCTATTGGAGCCTCTGGCTATAATCAGGTGCTTCAAAAGAAAAAAAAAACACCCCCTCCCACCCTGCCATAGAAATCCATGTGTCCGGTGTCCTGAAAGGGGCCGGGCGCATGCATAGGAGCGCTGCGGCAGGGATAGGGGTGGCGGCGGCGCCTGTGCACCCTTACTGCACAGGCTGCCACTGGTTATGCTTACATAACCAAGGGAACCCGAGAATCACTGGTAGTTTTGGGGACAGGATAATGTCAAAAGACAAACCCTCTTGATGCAGAGCCCCTAAACAGACAGAGGGGGGTTTGGACTCATGGGTAATAAGGCCATCACCCAAAGGGGCTCCAGTAAGGGTAGTACCACAGAGCGGAAGGGTTTTAGAAACCATGGGGATCTGGAGTCTCTTAACCAGAGCTGCATCTAAAAACACACCACCAGCACCAAAATCAATAAAGGCTACTGTGGAGAAGCACTGGTCATTCCAGGTTAAAGAGATAGGGACCAGAAGTCTCTCCTGAGGAGGATTCAAAACAGCAGGACCTAATGGGACTCCCCACTCATCCATTAAGCCTGGAAGTTTTCCAGCCGAACTGGACAAGAATGCAGCTCATGACCCGACTTCCCACAATATAGACAGATGCCTAAGGTCCTGCATTTGGTTCATTCACTGTCAACCGCGCCACCCCTAAGTCCATGGATTCTTCCTCAGACCTGACAGGAGAGGGGACAGAAGGGACTAGAGATTTTCGAGGGGGAGACTTAGTACCAAGTCTGGGAGGATTATATTGTCATTGGTGCCCTCTCTCTAACTGAAGCTGGGATCTCACGGTATGTTAATTCATCCTCAATGCATTCTCTGCAGAATGCAGCCTTAAGGGCGCTACTGTCCCAGTTGGGCTCTGATGCTAGCATACAAACATTTTTTTTCAAACATCTTCATGAAGGTGGAATCGTTGGTGAGCACTGGAGACTCCTTCTCAAGAGGAGGTGACACCCAGAGCTCTGCCTTTGAGCAGGGAAATTATAAATGTCACCTTGGCTTGAGCAGAGGCAAACACAGCAGGTTGATTTTTAAAATGTAACCGACAATGGTTGAGGAATCTCCTGCAATCAGCAGGGTTACCATCATATTTCATTATAGGTCACTAGGTGGACCCATGAGCAGCAGATAAAGAGGCCAACAGAGCCGTGATAGAATCTAGTTTCTCCTCCAATGACTGCACACGGTTAGCCTGTTCTCCCAGCAGTAGTCCCTGATAAGAGACTGCCTGCGCAAACTCGTGGAGGCCATCTGGCCTGAGTATACTGTTAGGTCTGCCAGGAACTCCAACCGTCACTCCGGTTTCCTGACCAGTAGTCTTGTTACCCCGGTATCAGATGGAGGACGGTTGCAGTCCTGCAGCCAGAATTCTGGACCTCTATGGACCTCTATGCAAACAGCCCCATTCAAGGAACAACAAATACATGACTAACATACGGTTAGTAGAGGGTGTAGTTGGGAGCCAAGGGTGACCCAATGTCACTCCTGTAGCAAATCCAGACAGAGATCCAAGGGGTTTACCAGAGACAGCATCAGGGACAGGCAAAATTTGGCAACAATCAATCAGTCAACGTAGTACAAGTGGGCAATCCAAAGGTATAGTCGGGAACAAGCAAAGTTAATAACAGGCAAATGATCAGGTATAATGACTAGCAGTAACTGAAACCTATACTCAGGCAAAGACAGGAAGGGGAAGTGAAGATTTATAGGGAATTAATTGAGGTGACTGCCTACAGCTGGCCACTGGGTGGAGCCAGATTGACCATCCGAAAGCAGTAGATACCCAGGACTCCACAAAGATAATAGCTACTCCGTGGCTAAGGCCGTAAAGCCTCATACACACAGTGCGATGGTCGTACGAAAACGGTCATACAACAGCTTGTTGTACAATCATCCGACCGTTTAGTATGCGCGATTAGAACAGCCGACGTGCGACGGCCATACAACAAAGTTGGATGAGCAGACTAGAAAACTTTTGTCGTACAACAAGGCATCGTACGACTGTTGTACCGTGTGTAAAGAGAAGTTGGGCTAACAAGTTGTACGGGCAAAACACGCATGCTCAGAAGTCAGGAACGCCTGGAAGTGTCCGTTCATGTAAACCTAATTTCCTAATTCACAAATCACATGCTCCTGAACTTCCTCTTTATATGCTCGTAGCACGTTGCCACGTTAGGCTTGGTCGTACAATCGCTTAGTGCACGTCAGTATGCGAGACACAACAGCCAACATACGATATTGGATGTCCGGTCATACGACCGTCGCACCGAGTGTATGAGGCTTAAGGAACCGACCACAAGAACATAGGTCCCAGGATCGATCCCCGGTCAAGGCGTGACAGGTATATAGTTTAACCACTTCAATACAGGACGTTTATACCCCCTTCCTGCCCAGACCAATTTTCAGCTTTCAGCGCTCTCACACTTTGAATGACAATTACTCTCTCATGTTACACTGTACCCAAACAAAATTTTATCATTTTTTTCACACAAATAGAGCTTTCTTTTGGTGGTATTTAGGAACCTCTGGGTTTTTTGTTTTTTGCAACATAAGTGAAAAAAGTGAGAAAAGTTTGAAAAAAAAACACTTTTTTTTAGTTTCTGTGATAAAATTTTGCAAATAAGTAATTTTTGTTCATAAATTTGGGTCAAAACCTATACTGCTACCTAGCTTTGGTAAAAATAACCCACATAAATGTATATTATTTGGTCTGTGTGAAAGTTATAGAGTCTACAAGTTATGGTGCCAATAATTGAAAATTGATCACACCTGATGCACTGATAGCCTATCTCATTTCTTGAGGCCCTGAAATGTCAGGAATGTACAAATACCCCCCAAATTACCCCCACAGACATTCCAAGGTATTTAGTAAGAGGCATGGTGAGTTTTTTTAAGTTATTTCTCACACACAGCATATGCATACTTCCAATTACACCCCAAAATACATTCTGCTACTCGCCCCGAGTATGGCGATACCATATGTGTGAGACTTTTTCACAGCCTGGCCACATAGCGAGGTCCAACATGCAGGGAGCACCGTCATGCATTCTAGGAGCAGAATTTTCACATATAATTTCCTAATGACCTATTACACTTTTGAAGGCCCTAGAGCACCAGGACAATGGAATTGCCCACAAAATGACCCAATTTTGGAAAGCAAACACCCCAACGTATATTCTATGAGGCATTATGAGTCTTTTGAATTGTTCATTTTTTTCACAAGTCTTCGAAAAACGTGGAAAGAAAATGAAAACGCTTTTATTTTTACACAAAGTGGCCCATTTATAAGATATTTCTAACATATAGCATGTACATAGCAAAAATTAACCCACAAAATATATTCTGCTACTTGTCCCGGGTATGGCGATACAACATGTGTGAGACTTTTTTACACCCTGGCCACATAGAGAGGTCCAACATGCAGGGAGCACCTTCAGGCGTTCTAAGAGCATAAATTACACATAAAATTTCATTCATACCTATCACACTTTTGCAGGCCCTGGAGCACCAGGACAGTGGAATTACCCACAAAATGACCCCATATTGGAAAGCAAACACCCAAGGTATATTCTATGAGGCATGGGCTGCAGATAGGTACTCGGGTACTCTGAAGGGCTGCAGATAGGTACTCAGGTATTCTGATGGGCTGCAGATAGGTACTTGGGTACTTTGATGGGCCGGAGACAGGTACTCGGGTAATCTGATGGACTGGTAAAAGGTACTTGGGTACTCTGATGGGCTTCAGATAGGTACTCAGTTACTCAGATGGGTTGGTGACAGGTACTCGAGTACTCTGATGGGCTGGTGACAGGTACTCGGGTACTCAGGTGGCCAGGTGACAGGTACTCGGGTACTCAGGTGGGCAGGTGGCAGGTACTCGGGTACGCTGATGGGCTGGTGGCAGGTACTCTGGTACGCTGATGGTCTGGCGACAGGTACTCTGGTACGCTGATGGTCTGGTGACAGGTACTCAGGTACTCTAATAGGCAGGTGATAGGTACTCGGGTACTTTGCTGGGATGGTGACAGGTACTCAGGTTCTCTGATGGGCAGGTGACAGGTACTCGGGTACTCTGATGGGCAGGTGACAAGTACTCGGGTACTCTGTTGGGCAGGTGACAGGTACTTGGGTACTCTGATGGGCAGGTGACAGGTACTCGGGTACTCTGATGGGCAGGTGACTGGTACTCGGGTACTCTGATGGGCAGGTGACAGGTACCCAGGTACTCTAATGGGCTGGCGACAGGTACCTGGGTACTTTGATGGGCTGGTGACAGGTACTCAGGTATTCTGATGGGCAGGTGACAGGTACTTGGATACTCTGATGGACAGGTGACAGGTACCCAGGTACTCTGATGGGCTGGTGACAGGTACTCGGGTACTTTGATGGGCTGGTGACAGGCACTCGGGTACTCTGATGGGCTGGTGACAGGTACTCAGGTACTCTGATGGTCTGGTGACAAGTACTCGGGTACTCTGATGGGCAGGTGACAGGTACTCTGGTATTCTGATGGGCAGGTGACAGGTACTCGGGTACTCAGATGGGATGGTGGCAGGTACTCGGTTACTCAAATGGGATGGTGACAGGTACTCAGATGGGATAGTGACAGGCACTCGGATACTCAGATGGGTTGGTGACAGGTACTCGGGTACTTTGATGGACAGGTGACAGGTACTTTGATGGACAGGTGACAGGTACTCAGGTACTTTGATGCATAGGTGACAGGTACTCTGATGGGCTGTGACAGGTACTTTGATGGGGTGGTGACAGGTACTCTTTATTGGGGGGGTGATCAGTGTGCTTGATGTACAGTAGGCGGTAACAAGCTGTTACCGCAATCTCCCTGTCACACACAATCGGTGTGTGACAGGGAGAACCGCGGTAACAGCTCCTAACCGCGGTTTGTTTACATCACATGACCGGCTGAGATTGACAGAGCCGGTCACGTGGTAAAGAGCCAATACTATTGGCTCTTTACACTGATCGGAGCTGGGTTTTGTCCGAGGGACAAGCCTCAGCCCCCATCGGCGCGCACGAGCGGCGTGCACGTGACGGTCGGTAGTGACCGACTGTGATAGGACACAGCCGGTCACGTGGTAAAGAGACAATTTTATTGGCTCTTTACCCCGATCGGGGGGGGACACCCCCTGGCACACGATCAATCTGTGATCGCCGCAGTAGCGGCGAGAAGCGGCCGACGTCATATGGCGTCGGCCCGGATCGACGAGCGGTTCCTGCTGACGTCATTTTAATATGACTCAGTAGGGTACTGGTTAAGTTATAGAGATCTGTCAGGTGACTGGGGAGTTGAATGCCGAGATATGTAATGGATTGGGTCTGCCAAAGCAAAAGGGAATTTGAACTTGCATCCAGTTACTGAAGAGGGAGACAGTGAAATATTGAGGGAATACGATTTAGTGAAGGTAATTTGTAAATTAGATATGACTTTGTAGTGTGCAAAATCACTGAGTAAGTTGTGGTTCCGATAAGAAGAGTAATATGTTGTCTGCAAACGTGGCTATTTTGTGTGTTCGGCCCAGGACATCAATCCCTTTGATATTATTAGCTCTAATACACCACAGTAAGGACTTCAGGGTGAGCACAAACAGCAGTGGCGATAATGGCACCCTTGCCTGTACCATTGGAGATTGGGAAGGCATTCGATAGGTGGCCATTTACACGAACCTTGCTGGATGGGGTGGAGTAAAGTGCAAAGATGAAGTTGAGCATCTGTCGTCCAATTTCAATTCTTTCCAGAACCCCTCTCATGTAATTCCATGCCATTCTATCGAATGACCCATCCGTGTCCAGGGACAAAAAGAATCCTTTGTTCGTTTTTGGTCTACTAGAAATGTAAGTTTGGTTCTTTCAGGGTGTTGTCCCTGGCTTCCCCACCAGGGATAAAACCCACCTGGTCCGTAGTAATCAATGAGGATATGTGTAGCGATATGCAGCTTGCCAAAATTGTTGCATACAGTTTAAGGTCTATTTATTAATGAGATAGGCCTATAGTTAGTGGCCTGTGTATGATCTCTTCCTTCCTTAAGGATCACTGAGATGTGTGCTTCTAACAGACCTTTTAAACTGTCTGGTCTGGAAGCCAGGGAATTGAAAGCTGACATCTGTGAATGTTTTGTAATATGCTGTGGACAGCCTGTCTGGGCCTGGAATTTTCCTTAATTTTACTGTTTCAGAGAGAAGATTAGTTCCTCTGATAATCGGTCGATCCAATTGTTTAGAGTCGGTTCTGGATAGTAGTTTCAGGATACATTGTGTTAAGAAATTAGTGATAAGTGTTTGGCTTGATGTCTGATCAGTCAAAGAGTCAGAGGTGGGATCTGGGTTTAAATTATAGAGGTTTAACCACTTCAGCCCCGGAAGGATTTCCAGCTTTAGGACCGGAGCACTTTTTTCAATTTGGCACTGCGCCGCTTCAAATGGTAATTGTGCGGTCATGCAATGCAGTACCCAAACGAAATTTGCGTCCTTTTTTTCCCATAAATAGAGCTTTCTTTTGGTGGTATTTGTTCACCACTGCACTTTTTAATTTTTGCGATATAAACAAAAAAGGAACAGAAATTTTGAAAAAAAATGATATTTTCAACTTTATGTTATTACAAAAATACAATAACCTAAATTTTAGTCATAAATTTTTGCCAAAATGCATTCAGCCACATGTCTCGGGTAAAAAAAAAGCCAAATCGCGTATATTTATTGCTTTGCGCAAAAGTTATAGCGTCTACAAACTAGGGTACATTTTCTGGAATTTCCGCAGCTTTTATTTTATGACTGCCTATCTCATTTCTTGAGGTGCTAAAATGGAGGGGCAGTACAAAACCCCCCCAAATGACCCCATTTTGGAAAGTAGACACCCCAAGGAATTTGCTGAGAGGCATGTTGAGCCCATTGAATATTTTATTTTTTTGTCATAAGTGATTGAAAGATGACCAAAAAAACAAAAAAATTACACAAAGTTGTTACTGAAATGATATATTGCTCACATATTCCATGGGTATATGTGGTATTACACAACAAAATACATTCTGCTGCTTCTCCTGAGTACGGGGATACCCCATGTGTGAGACTTATTGGGAGCCTATCGGCGTACGGGACCCCGAAAACCAATCACCACCTTCAGGATTTCTAAGGGCAAAAATG
>BLSH010032195.1:1738025-1759169 GCA_018402905.1 Glandirana rugosa
ATTCGTTTGTGTCGTGTTTTTCTGGATATATATGTGACATTACAATTAAACCAAAGTGTGAATTTCGATTTATCGGTAGATTGTTGTCATAATTGACAGAGATGGTTTTTGATTTAATTTCATACTCTTAGGCGTTTTGTTGTTTAATTTGTATTTTTGGTTTTACTAAGATGACCTTTACCTTAAGTCATGTTATTGTCCGATAAAAGTGAACTCTGACTTTATAACGTGTTTTTGTTTCGTTAATTGGTGAACGGCTGCCGACTAGCCGTAAACTGCCGCTGTTTCACCGCGACATTGCGCTTAGCGGCAGTATGGCGCGCGCACACGGCGCGAGTTCGCGGCCGCCGTCGTATGACGGCGATTCGCGTTACAGCGCCACTTTGTCGCCGTCAAATGCCGATCAGCCGTCGGCAAGTGGTTAATTGCTTTGTTTTTGTGCAATATTTCAGTCTCAAGTGAAAATAGCCTGTTATTGTACTGAATTCCATTTCCAGTAGAATCATTTTGGTTTTTATGTTTAATTTGTTGTTTTGCGGATTCTCATACTTTAATTTAGTTTTTGGTAGAGACAGTTAATACTGTTGTTAGATGGCTATTTAGCTTTAAGTGTGAAACCAAATTAACATTACAGTGTATATATAGGTCTTTTTGTGCTGTGTTTGCTTACGGATCGTGCCTTTTCATATAGCATGTATATGTGCTGAGTTTGTTTTTGGCGGCAGATTTAGTTTAGACACAGTATTGTAATCGTAAAGAGGTTTTGTGCTTTTTACACTGTAATTCAACTCTGGTTCTGTCTGTTTATAGCACAACTTATTTGTTAATGAAACCGTTGGTTGTTTTAGACGCTGAAGTTTGAGTAGAGCATGGCTAATCCCGGCTTTGTACTGAGTTTCTAGTAGCGAATGGCGCCTTACAACTGAAAATCAGTATTCAATGAAGATAGTTAATTTCTACACTGTATTTCAAATCTGGTTGATAAATTCTGTCTTATGGTTTTAGTGTTATCTTTTGTTCTAACACCAAAATGCACGTGCTTGCTCTATCGTTTGTTGTGCCTTATTTTTTACTGTGGTTCTCAGTGCAGCCATTTCGTTCCCCTCACGTGTTTGGCATCATTTTCTCCTGATACTGAGGGCCACGAGGTTGTGCTATTACTTCCCTTGCCGCCATTTTGTGTTGTGGTGATTGAAACCCACGTTGTGTAGTTGCCATCTTGTGTCTTGTCGCCATCTTGGTGTAGTAACAAAGAACCAAGTGGCTAAGACGCCATTTTGAATTCAGTCACATCATCATTTTTGTCTTTTTTAGGTTTTCATGTTCAACTGTTTTTACACTTTTGTTTAGAAAAGGCAACTTTTTATAAGAGTCATTACGTGATTTTGTGTAAGGAAGGTCGGTTTTGAACGGAGTCTCTCTGTTTTTAGTGGAAATCCAGTATTGAGGAACGTTTTTACAGGGTTTTTGCATTTGTTTTTAGTCAGCCTTGTTGAATTTGTTCAGATTTTGCATCTTTATACAATTCATCTGTTTTCGTGTTTTATCCTTGCTTTTGGATATAGCGGTTTTGTTTTTATAATTTTTTCAGTTTTATGTAGGCATTTAGTTTTAAGCAGCTTTCTCATAGTGTTCTGTCCCATTTTTGTTGTATAACCATTGCTTATCAATGATAGACTACAGTGTGGAGTATAACTGGTCCATTCTTGTATTGGATTCAGTTTTTGATTAAAATCAGCTTTGTTTTGTGCCAATTTGCGGTTAGTGTTACAGGAATAGTGTTTTCTACTTAGTTTGTGTTCCAGGTAGAGACATTATACTTTTCAGTGTGTAATCGGTAACCGGCATCTCCATTTTTTAGTATAACATCAGGGAATAGACTGAAGCCAAGGTTTGTACAGTGAGGATTTAATTGTACTTCCCTGGCTGTTTGGCTGCATGGGTTAGGTCGAAACGAACGTGTGTACTTTGGGCCGGTCTACGTGAAACAGGAGAAAGTGACATGCTTGTGTCAGCTTTCAACGTGAGAGGAGCAGATTCTGAAACCCGCCCCACGAGTAACCGTGTCAGTACTAGGGGTGGGGAGCGAGTGGTAGGTGCTGAACTGAATAGTTGCACAAATCCACCGGGTTGAGGTTTCTAGCTGACCGGCGGGGAAGCCGTGTATACTAATCAGAATAGAAGCAAGCTAGCACTGTGAAAGAAGGCACCCGGCAGTGTTGCTCCTAAACTTGGTGCAAAAGTCGATTAGAATCCTCATGGGCAATGTGCCGTCCTTGTCTGAGGGGGGAAGTGAGGCCTCTCAATCTAGTCAAACAGCTTTGCGGTGCATAAAGTCTGTTTGGGGCTTGGGCCATGTGACCCCTCAAAAAGTGTAATAACTGGTCCAAGGGTACTAGATGGTGTATCCCGTTGGAAGGTTCCTTTGATGTCTGGAGGTGGGAGAAGTTCATTACTGAATTAGGACCAGGCTCCAGGCAACAAAGATGCTAGATATAGTGAAATTGTGGCTTCAGAAATCTATTATGGTGTACCAACAGGATATACAGGAGGCACTTTCAGTCTGGGTGAAGCGCATTATGTATACCTGGCCAGAGGGGATAGCCGTAGGTACGTGATCCACTAAGGGAAGCCGGGAAAGGATTGGATGGGTATTACATGATTTACTGGTCATTGTGGAATGTATAATTTTAGCCCCTGGAAAGAACATTGCTGGGTAAAGCCTAACCTAACCAATTGTGTGTTTACTCGGTCTGGTTTTCGTCTTTGTTTTGCTTAGTTTTTTTTTTAAGTAGCCTGGTAACTATGAAATATCTCTTGCATTTGTATCTAAATGTTTGTCTTATGTCTTATTCTCATTGTTTGTATGTAATAATACGTTATTTTTGAAGGAACGTGAAATTAAGAGTTAAAGGGGTTTGTTATTGGTTTTAGGAAATGTACAAATTGTGATATTCTTATTTTGGTCAAAGTGGAACTTTAACTTGCAGGTAGTCCACGAGAGTTGTGTTCAAGACTAGTATACCCCCCATGGGTAATTCAATTAGATACACGCCCAGCCATCCCTTTCTTTTCAAATCTAGCTCATCGCCCGAGGCTAAGGTATGTTAATGTACTTAGCAGACTATCTGTGTGTCTCCAAGTGTATTTCACACCTGCTTCCTGCCCATTGTCACCGTGCATCTCTATTTACTCCCAGGGATTCCTGTTTTTTTATGTGACTAATGTGTCTTCTCTGTCCCTGAGTAAATTCATTTTTGGGGGTCACTTAATGGTGAAAAGGGTAGGGCTTGGCTAGACATACTGAGGTAAGGAGTTCCAGAGGTTCTGGAGCAGTTCTGATGGTGAACCTGAGGAGACAACAAGGAAGCTGGAAATAAGGAAAATTAAATTTTTGTTTCATTAGATCAAAGTGGGAATCTCAGTGGGCATTATTTTTGTGCTATTCTAAACAGTGCATATTTTCTTCCTCTTTGTAATGAGGAAGAAAAGAGGGGAGATAATGGTGGTGTGAATGACAATTTTCAAACTAACAATACTAACCTCTCTAATTCTAACCAAGTTTGTGGCCTAGTAGGATGACATGGGCCATACCAGGTTCAGCTGACGACACCAACCTCCCTAAGATCTCAAAAAGACACAAACTAACTTAACAATACATTTCTAGAAGATAAAATTAGTTACAGTTTCAACATTAGCTCTGGTTCTTGCCCCTCCCTCACAAAACCAGTATGGGTTTCCCGACAACTAAGTGGCCCACAAGTGTGCTTTAACTTTAAGTTTTGGTAAAATGAATAGTTTGGTAGGATCCACGGTTTGTGAGAAAGGTATAACAGTCAATCTTATGAATCAGACCCCCAGCCTTTTCTAGTAACACCAATAGACTAGATTACATCTGTTGGAAGGAAGAGTGTGATATACAGACTGAGGGAGGAATCCCCCAGACTGCCCTGTTATTGCGCAATTCACAGGACCGTTAGAGTCCCCCTGTGTGACTCTAACAGGCCTACTATTACTTCTTATGCAGTTCTACAGCTTATAAATTAATTCCCCCTAATGCTGGCAGCCTGCACCCAGATGAACTCCGGTATCTGGCAACTTAGCCGTGTGCCAGTGTCCCTCTGGGACCGTGATCGGGAGGAGGACCAGCTGGGGATGGGTTTCCCCATGTCTGCAGGCATGTAGGTCTCACCAGGAGCAAGAATTATCCCTCTGTAGGCTGGAGCACTGAGCTCACAAAAAGCTATGCAAACAAATAGGTATGTAAACTTATGAGCACAACTGTATATCAAAAAGCAATGAAATAAGTTAGACTGGGGGCGTGACCTAACCTCAGACCAAGATGGACGATCTTGGTCTAAGATTAGGTCACGCCCCCAGTCTAACTTATTTCATTGCTTTTGGATATACAGTTGTGCTCATAAGCTTACATACCCTGGCAGAATTTATGATTTCTTGGCCATTTTTCAAATATGAATGATAACACAAAAACTTTTCGTTTACTCATGGTTAGTGTTTGGCTGAAGCCATTTATTATCAATCAACTGTGTTTACTCTTTTTAAATCATAATGACAACAGAAACGATTCAAATGACCCTGATCAAAAGTTTAAATACCCCAGTTCTTAATAACGTGTATTGCTCTCTTTAACATCAATGGCAGCTTGAAGTCTTTTGTGAAATTTGTGGATGAGGCTCTTTATCTTCTCGGATGGTAAAGCTGCCCATTCCTCTTGGCAAAAAAGCCTCCAGTTACTGGAAATTCTTGGGCTGTCTTCCATAAACTGCATGCTTGAGATCTCCCCAGAGTGGCTCAATGATATTGAGGTCAGGAGACTGAGATGGCCACTCCAGAACCATCACTTTATTCTGCGGTAGCCAATGACAGGTCGACTTGGCCTTGTGTTTTGGTTCATTGTCATGTTGGAATGTCCAAGTACGTCCCATGCGCAGCTTCCTGGCTGATGAATGCAAATGTTCCTCCAGTATTTTTTGATAACATACTGCATTCATCTTGCCATCAATTTTGACCAAATATCCTGTGTTTTTGTAGCTCACACATCCCTAAAACATCAACGATCCACCTCCGTGTTTCACAGTAGAGATGGTGTACCTTTCATCATAGGTCTTGTTGACTCTTCTCCAAATGCAGCGTTTATGGTTGTGGCCAAAAAGCTAAATTTTGGTCTCATTGCTCCAAATGACTTTGTGCCAGAAGGTTTGAGGCTTGTCTCTGTGCTGTTTGGCGTATTGTAATTGAGATACTTTGTGGCATTTACGTAGTAATGGCTTTCTTCTGGTGACTTGACCATGCAGCCCATCTTTCTTCAAGTGCCTCCTTATTGTGCATCTTGAAACAGCCACATCACATGTTTTCAGAGAGTCCTGTATTTCACCTGAAGATATTTGTGGGTTTTTCTATGCATCTTGAACAATTTTCCTGGCAGTTGTGGCTGAAATTTTAGTTGGTCTACCTAACCTTGGTTTGGTTTCAACAGAACCCCTCATTTTCCACTTCATGATTAGAGTTTGAACACTGCTGATTAGCATCCTCAATTCCTTGGATATCTTTTTATATCCCTTTCCTGTTTTATACAGTTCAACTACCTTTTCCCGCAGATCCTTTGACAATTCTTTTGCTTTCCCAGTTTTTGACTCAGAATCCAGAAACGTCAGTGCAGCACTGGATGAAAGATGCAAGGGTCTGTCAGGAGTCCAGAAACTCATTGACTTTTTATACACACACACTAATTACAAGCAAACTGATCTCAGGTGATGATAGTTACCTTTAATAGCCATTCAAACCCATTTGTGTCCACTTGTGTGCATGTTATCAGGCCAAAATCACCAGGGTATGTAAACTTTTGATCAGGGTCATTTGGGTAGTTTCTGTTGTCCTTATGATTTAAAAAGAGTAAACACAGTTGACTGATAATAAATGGCTTCAGCCAAACACTAACCTTGAGTGAAATAAATGTTTTTGTGTTATCATTCATATTCTCTGAAAAATGGCCAAGAAATCATAAATTCTGCCAACTATATATAGATGTTATGCTATTAAACAACCCTTTGTAACAAAACCATCTCATTTATTATACTCACGCTATAAATGATTAATTTACATGAGCATAAATATTTTAAGTAATCTTGTTCTATATGTAATTTTTAATACCGTTCTGCTTTAGAACTTTTTATTTATAACACTCATCCTTCCTAAAGCAAATTTTTCCTTAAGGTGATTCATTTTACCTGTTTAGAGTTACATAACATCCCCAAGGAGATTTTTTTCCTCCAAATAGGCCTAATGGCTTTAAACGTGATCCGTTTCACTTGCCATATTTTGGCAATACTTCAACAACTCTATTTAAGGTTCCTATTTTTTATTTTTTATTAAGGTTTTCATCTTAGAAATTTGTAGAAATTTACAGAAGAGAGAGAGAAAAAAAAAGAAAAAACTCAGCAACATGAAAATATACAGTAAAATCTATAGGTTCCCTAAATATACTTTGTAATATGTTCATGGATATTAACATAGGTTGCCATGAAAAATATTAAAATTGAATTGCTAGCGTGCATTAAAAATTAGACATTAAAGACCATAATTAAGTATAAGAAAAAAACAGAGAAAGAGAGAAAGGAAAAGAAAAATAGGGAAAAAACAACATGGGCCTGTCGAGAAGATGCACAGTGGTATGGGAAGACATATGGGACTCGAGGTTGTGTGGATAACAAAGTTGCAAAGTCAACATTTTTCATAAAAGATATTCAGGGGAACCGTATATCTTGGAAATAAGAATATCGGTCGTGTAATTTGCGCTGATAGTTCGTGCATTCTTATGAGTTTATTTAATTCAGTTATCCATTCTGTTAATGAAGGAGTGTGCTGGGATTTCCAATATCTTATAATTATCACCCTGGCAGCCACTTACAAACCCCCCCTCCCAAAAATACCCTTAACTGTTGTGAAACCGATTCTGGGAACATACAGTAGATAATAGTGCTATTTGTGGAGTTTGGGGCACAGTCTGAGGCAAAAACACTGTATATTTAAAAAAAAAATTCCCAAAATGGGCGCAAGGTAGGGCAACTCCACCATACGTGTTGCATTGTGCCTATATGAGTTCAACATCGCCAACATTGGTCTGATGAATTTGGAGATGTTTTGTGTAGTATCCAGGACAGCAATACTATCTTGTGATGACTTTGTAGTTTCGTTCTTGTATTTCACTCGCAACAGGTTTATGAGTCCCTATACAGGAATTATGAATTTCCTCCTCCGACAAGATGACTCCTAGCTCCCATTCCCATTTCACAAGGTAAGAAGGTTTATCAGAAAAAATCTTAGTTAGGAATAGATTATAAAGAAAGGAAACCGTATGTGCAGGGGTTTCAGGTTGTATACAGAGCATAAAGGTTCAAAAACAGTAAGAGGACGATGTAAATTGCCTCTTGTTTTTAATGAATTATAGAAGTTATGAAGTTGGAAATACAATAGCCACCTACTTGAGTGACGGGGCAGAAGCTCATTCTATTGTGCCAAAGGTTTCAGGCCGGTTGGATCAATAACATCAGTCATCATAAAATTAATTTTAGAAGTAGCAAAAGAGGAAGGAAGCTTGGATCACAACCCTGGGGGGAATTCAGGATTACATATGAGTGGCGTTTATGGGATTATATATGACGATAGTAAAGGAAAGTTACATAGGTTGAAAAAAAAAGACACAAGTCCATCTAGTTCAACCAATAAAAAAAGAGAAAAAGAAAAATCATACAATCCCATATACACAATCCCAATCCTCACAGTTGATCCAGAGGAAG
Organism: Glandirana rugosa; assembly: GCA_018402905.1. NCBI lineage: Eukaryota > Metazoa > Chordata > Amphibia > Anura > Ranidae > Glandirana > Glandirana rugosa. The sequence continues at coordinate 1,745,843 of BLSH010032195.1, forward strand.
GTGAAAAACCCCAGCAACGCATGATCCAATTTGATATAGCAGGGGAACAAATTCCTTCCTAATCCCCTGAGCGGCAATTGGATATTCCCTGGATCAACTCTACCTATAAATGCTAGTACCAATTTATATTATGTACATTTAGGAAAGAATCCAGGCCTTTTTAACCGCTTAGCAACCTGCCCATAGCCGAAAGACGGCGGCAGGGCGGTTGCTTAATTCTGGGAGGACGTACATTGACGTACTCCCAGAATCGCAGGTCCCGCACGCCCGGTGAGGCGCGCACACGAGACTATCCATGCTCGCCGGGTCCATGGGACCCGGATCGTGGTAAACAGCCAATGGCGGCGGCCGTTTACCACGTGATCGCTCCATCCAATGATGGAGCGATCACAATGTAAACACAGGAGGTTCAGGCAGGGTTAATCTCCCTCCTCTCCTCACACCGCTGCAGCGTGTGAGGAGAGAGAGGGAGATTGAACCTAATTGTGAGTAGAGATAACTATTTTTGTGTGCCCAGAAGTGCCCAACAGTGCCACATTGTTGAGGTTCTTGGCAATCTGTGCCACATCTGTTCCACCTGTGCTGCTACAGAGCCACATCAGTGCCACCTGTGCCACTACAGAGCCACCTGTGCCACTACAGTGCCATATCAGCACCACCAGTGCCACATCAGTGCCCTACAGTGCCATCAGTGCCTCTACAGAGCCACAGAAGTGCCACTACAGTGCTCATCATTGCCACTACAGTGCCCATCAGTGCCACATGTGCCCATCAGTGCCACCTGTGCCCATCATTGCCACTAGAGTGCTAATTGGTGCCACTGAAGTGCCACCTGTGCCCATCAGTGCCTGCCTGTGCCCATCGGTGCCACCTGTGCCCACCGGTGCCACTACAGTGCTAATCGGTGCCATCAGTGCAACTACAGTGCCACCTGTGCCCATCAGTGCCACCTGTGCCCATCAGTGCCAATACAGTGATCATCAGTGCCACTACAGTGATCATCAGTGCCACCTGTGCCCATCAGTGCCACCTGTGCCCATCAGTACATTAGTGCACATTAGTGCAACCTCATCAGTGCACTTTACTGCAACCTCATCAGCGCACATCAGTGCACCCTCATCAGCGCACATCAGTGCACCCTCATCAGCGCACATCAGTGCACTCTCATCAGTGCACATCAGTGTACCTTCATCAGCACACATCAGCAGGGCCGGATTAACATAGGGGCTATTGGAGCTGCAGCTCCAGGCCCCTACCTCAAAATAGGCCCAAGCCAGTGAGTCATTAATGCTGTTTAGCTCTGCGTGTGTACACCATTGTTATGTAAATTGCGGGCGGCCGACGCTATTGTTATGCAAATCAAGGGCGGCTGGCAGGCGATATTGTTATGTAAATCGTGGGCAGCCCGGTAGGCGCTATTGTTATGTAAATCGCAGGCAACTGAGCATGCTCAGACCTGAAACTGCTCTAAATTTTGCTTCCATGGTGTAATTACAGGGTGCTATAGAAAATACCAAAATGAGAGCTGTGTGAGTTTTTTGAGCGTAAAAGTTGGAGCAATGCAGCCCAATGCAATTTTCAGCCATTCATTCTAATACAATTGTAACTTCCCCAAATGAGTGCTTTTTATGTTGAGATGAAATGTATCTTTCTCTCAAAGAAATTGTCCTTGCAACAATGTTGCAATTTTGATCATCTATTTTGTTTTTAAGAATGGTAGAATGTAAAAAATATCACTTTGAAATATTTTTTTCTCTGTCACTTTCATTTGTTGATATCTATGTCACAAAAATATTTCTCCAAACTCACACATGTGTCTTTACAAACCCAAAACAATACCATTGCTTATGGAAATTTAAAATTAGTCCCGTTTGTTTTTATTTTTTATTCTTTCCAAATGATCTTAAAGAGGAAGTACTTCATCTTTGTTACCCTAGCAATTTAAAAGCATAATAGGCTAGTATGCATCACATACTAGTCTATTATGTGTCACTTACCTGCATTGGAAGCTTGCAATGTCCCCGCTCCTGGCCGCGTCCATCTTCGCCCCCTTCCTTCCGGGGCCGCAATTTCCGGCTCTGTGACAGGCTGGAGCAGTGTGACGTCATTCCCGTGCATGTGCATGGGAGTCGTCAATTGTGGCACGATCTCAGTCAAGTAACTGCACGGAGGCCGTTTCTTCACTGCGCGCGTGACGATGATGTCGGCACATGCAAGTACACTGTATACCTCCTAAACCATGCAGGTTTAGGAGATATGCAGGGAACCTACAGGTAAGCCTTATTATAGGCTTACCTGTAGGTTAAAGTGGTTGTCCAGAGTTGACAACCACTTTAATTTGAACCCAAAAAATGTGATATGTGTACCAACATCAGAAATAAAAATGTCATTCACAAAAATTTGAGGATAACATTACTATTCTACACTCACACAGCAAGAAACACCAAATATCACAGAATACATCAAGAAGAGAAACTCCTGACTAATGTAATTCCTATACATTCCAAGAAATGCAGTATCTGTCTATGTATGTGTAGGGGACTCCACATGCAGCAGCCCTGTGGATCACAAGTTAGAAATTCTGCCTATCATTGCTCAGGTCCTGAGTTTGAATCCCAAACATGTCACTTCATGTAGAGATGTTACTTGTTCTCTCAATGTTGTTAAACATAACTCCTGACTCAGGGCCTTATCTAAATTATGCCTAAATGTAGTATTTATGTGTAGGAGGGTTCCACCACCATTGCAAATCTTGGCAGATACATAAGCTAGGCAAAAGTATTGGGGTGCCTGCCTCTCCATGCACATGAACTTTAATGGCATCCCAGTCTTAGTCCGTAGGGTTCAATATTGAGTTGCCCCATCCTTTGCAGCTATAACAGCTTCAACTTTTCTGGGAAGGCTGTCCACGACCATTCTTCCAGAAGCACATTTGTGAGGTCAGACACTGATGTGGATGAGAAGGCCTGGCTCGCAGTCTCCACTCTAATTCAGTCAAAAGGTGTTCTATTGGGTTGAGGTAAGGACTCTGTGCACACAGTTAAGTCCCTCCACCCCAAATTCGTTCATCCATGTCTTTATGGACCTTGCTTTGTGTACTGGTGAGCAGTCATGTTGAAAGAGGAAGGGACCATCCCCAAACTGTTACCACAAAGATGGGAGCATGAAAGGCCCACCAAAATCCTCAGCACCAGGCCCATGATGCTCTTAATCTGGCCCTGCACATCAGTGTACCCTCATCAGCACCCATCAGTGCATCCAGATCTATTTTAGTGCCCCTATCCAACACACCCACCAGTATGGCAAAAAAAAAGGTTCACCACAGATGAGGCATACCGTATCCTTAGCCTGAGCGAAGGGGAGCTCTCTGAGGCTGAGTCTGGGTCCGATTCTTTTTCTGAATATGACCCCTTTCCAAGTAGTGGGTCTTCTACAGAATCAACAGATGAAGAGGAAAGTGTGCCCACAAAAAGAAGGCGTTCTGGTGAGGAGGCTTCTACAAGTACAGCAGTGCCATCCACCTCCAGAGCCGTGCCATCTACCTCCAGAGCCGTGCCATCCACCTCCAGAGCTGTGCCATCCATGAGAGCACTGCCAAGCACTAGTGGGGTGTCATCTCAGCCCCAAAGGGCCCATGCCAGCCTTCCCTTTGCCCTTCAGAACCCCCTGTGGCTTCCATCCAATTCCGGAGCATCAAACATCCCCCCTTTCACCGCCCAGCCAGGTGTCCAGATGAACACAGATAATTTTGCCCGGATTGATTTTTTTAAATTTACTTTTTACAGAGGACTTTCTTTCTTCTATTGTGGCCTAGTGCAACCTTTATGCCCAGCAGTTTATTGAAAGCAACCCAAATTCAAGTTACACCCGTCCCTTTCAATGGAGAGCTGTTACTGTGGAGGAATTTAAATTTTTTTTAGGCCTGACCTTTAACATGGGACTCTCAAAAAAAAAAAATATTTATACAGCTATTGGTCCACCAAACCCATCCACCACATGCCAATTTTTTCCTCCACTATGCCAAGGTCCAGACACCTAATTATTCTCCGGTTCCTCCACTACAATGACAACGCTCAGTGCCCTCCCAGAAACGACCCATCTTATGACAAACTATTCAAATTTCGCCCCCTTCTAAACTAGTTTTCAGAAAAATTTTCCCAGCTATATATCCCCGAGCAAAACATATATATTGATGAGTCCCTTATTAAATTCTCAGGCAGGCTGTCCTTCAAACAGTTTATACCCAGTAAAAGGGCCCGATATGGGGTTAAGCTGTACAAGCTTTGCGACAGAGTCACGGGCTACATTTATGCCTTCTTGGTTTACGAAGGTAAGGACTCCCAGCTGCATCCCCGTGAATGCCCAGATTACATTGGAACCAGCGGAAAAGTTGTCTGGGAGCTCATTTATCCACTCCTTGGGAAGGGTTATCATCTTTACTTGGATAACTTCTACACCAGCTTGCCCCTCTTCCGTAATCTTTACAGAATGAAGACTCCTGCATGTGGTACAGTCAGAACCAACAGAAAAGGTTTCCTGCAAAGGCTCGCCAATGAAAGGCTAAGAGAAGGGGAGGCGGTGTCTTTGCAGAACGAGGAGCTGTTGGCTGTGAAGTGGAGGGACAGACGAAATGTACACATGCTGTCAACAATTCATGACGACACATATGTGGATATCCCCAGAAGAAATGGCCCAATCCGGAAACCTGCTTGCGTCCACGATTATAATCTGTTCATGGGGGGAGTGGCCTTCAATGATCAGATGATCGAACCATATCTACCCACCAGAAAATCCCGGCATTGGTACAAAAAAGTATCTATTTATCTTTTCACATTGGCCATGTACAACTCTTTCATAATTTACCAAAAATCTACAGAAAACCCCGTACCCTATATTTACTACCAAGAAGAAGTCATCACCACCCTAGTGTACCCTGAAGGCCCACCAGAAAGTATTAGATCTGATGTAGTAAGCAGGCTCCATGAACAACACTTTCCTGAGAAAATCCCTCTTACTGAATCAGGCCATAGACGTCAAAAGAGATGCCGTGTGTGCACCAAAGCAGGCTTTAGAAAAGACACCACATATTTTTGTCCCCAATGCCCTTCCCAACCGGGCCTCTGTATAGGTAACTGTTTCCGCCTTTACCATACTTCTCTACATTATTAGTGAAGTATGGTAAACGTAATTGCCATTTATTTGCACACCCCTTATGGCACTGCACTGTACATACTGCTGCCTTCCCCGGAACTTACCCTGGCCTGCTATACGACCACGCTTCTGCCTCACGCTAAAAATACCTCTGCCTGCTCCGGAACTGACCCTGGCCTGTTATACAACCACGCTTCTGCCTAATGAAGAACTGTACCTACCACTGCCTGCTCTGGGACTGACCCTGGACTGTTTGAACACGTTTTTTGCCTGCCTCTTGGACTGATCTTTTACCTTGGAGTAGTGGGATTCATAAAACAGGGGTCTCACATATGTGAGGGGCTCCAGAATTTGTTTTTCTGGATGAAGAAAACTGTTTTTGTTTTCTCATTCCCAGATTAGGGTCTGGAGACTCGGAGGCTTCATAGTGCGGGTGGGAGAAGCCTCTACCCCTATCCCCATTCTTTCCTGGCCTGCTACCTGTATTATGGACCATGTTTCTGCCTACTACCGGGACCAATATTTTGGCACTGCTGGCAATATCTCTACCTGGACTGTATATGGACCCTGCCTGTACTGACTATGGACAATATTCCTGCCTGCTGCATGGACAATTCAGTTCGCTTTCACTGACCACATCCCTGCCTGCTGCCTGGATCTACCAGAGAAGCCTCTACAATGGTCCCTATTCTTTCCTGGCCTTCTAACTTTACTATGGACTATGTTTCGGCCTACTACCAGGACCAATATTTTGGCACTGCTGGCAATATCTCTACCTGCGCTGACCCTGGACTGCATATGGACAGTATCCCTGCATGTACTGACTGGACAATATTCCTGCCTGCTGCCTGGCAATTCCGTTTGATGTCGCTGACAATGTCCCTGCCTGCTGCCTGGATCAGTGCTCTCCTCCTGTGGTCAACTGCACTACTAAAATCACAGGTAATCTTTTCTTTACCCTTTTGCTCAGCAGAATGTATATTGGGGTGTAGTTCTTGGGATGTACATGCTATGTGTTAGAAATATGAAGGGCCTTCAAAAACAGGTGATAGGTTTCAAGAAATTAGATGCGTAATGTATGTAATGTATGGATGGTGCTCCTTGTATATCGTGCCTCTGTATGTGGCCAGGCTTTGTAAAAGTCTCACACATGTGGTATTGCCATACTCAGGAGTAGCAGAATGTATTTTGGGGTGTCATTTTTGTTATGTACATGCTGTGTGTTGGAAATATCTTAGAAAAGGACAACTTTGTATAAAAAAAATGCGTGTTAATTTTTTTCCCCACATTTTCCAAAAACTTCTGGAAAAAAATGAACCGTTCAAAATACTCATTATGCCTCATAGATTATACGTTGGGGTGTTAGCTTTCCAAAATGGGGTCATTTTGTGGGTAATTCCATTGTCCTGGTGCTCCAGGGCCTTCAAAAGTGTAATAGGTGGTTGAGAAATGAGATGTGTAATTTATGCTTCTAAAATGCCTGACAGTGCTACTTCAACGTTGGGCCACTGTATGTGGCCAGGCTGTGTAAAAGTCTCACATGTGGTATCGCCATACTCAGGAGGAGTAGCAGAATGTATTTTGGGGTGCAACTTGTGGTATGCACATGCCATGTGAGAGAAATAACCTGGAAATATGACAATTTTGTGAAATAAAAAAAAAATAATTTAGTTTTGCAAAGAATTGTGGGACAGAAATGAAAATTTCAAAAAACGAACCATGCCTCTTACTAAATACCTTGGAATGTCTACTTTCCAAAAAGGGGTCATTTGGGGGGTATTTGTACTTTCCTGTCTTTTTAGTGTCTCAAGAAATGAGATAGGCCTTCAATATATCAAGTGTGATCAATTTTTAGTGATTGGCACCATAGCTTGTAGACTCTATAACTTACACAAGGACCAAATAATATACACAAATTTGTTTTTTTTTTTTTTATCAAAGATATGTAGCAGTATAAATTTTGCACAACATTTAATTACTAATTTGCTAAATTGTATAACAGAAACGAAGAAAATTTTATTTTTTTACCAAATTTTTGGTCTTTTTTTAATTATATCGCAAAAAATAAAAAACCCAGCGGTGAATAAATACCGCCAAAAGAAAGCTCTATTTGTGTGAAAAAAGGACACAAATTTCATATGGGTACAGTGTTGCTTGACTGAGTAATTGTTATTCAAAATGTGAGAGCACTGAAAGCTGAAAATTGGTCTGGTTGTTAAGGGGGTTTAAGTGCCCAGTGCTCAAGTGGTTAAAGCAATCAACTGAGCTGGCCAGAACAACATTTGAAGGGAGTCTGTTCCACATTTTCACACCTCTTACTGTGAAGAAACCTTTCTGTATTTGGAGATTAAATCTCTTGAGTAAGCAGTCCCATATTTTCGGGGTTGCTAAAATGCAAGACTCCTATTTTATTTGTTTTCTTTATTTTTTTTCTTATTTTCTTTTTTCAGTCTTTTACATCTCTTTCTTTTCTACCCCCTTTCCCTCAAATTTACCTTATTTATAGGACTGCTTAAAAGCTATATTATCCCATCTCTTTATGTAATTTAACCTCCCTGGCGGTATGATTATGTCTGATTTTTGCATCTAAAAGCGGTACATTGTTTTGTATTGAAATGTGGTGTTTTATATTGTAGGCCTGTAATTCTTAGGAATAACTCTTAAATCTGTCCAAACAAGAGTCTAGTAGACACCCCGGGTATGATAAAGTTTGAAACAAGAAATCATAATATAATAATTAACTAAAAATAATTATCAAAAATAATAATATAATAGTAATAAAATTTATTCAGTAATGTAATTAAATCAAAAACACTGAAATTTGCTCATTTGCAGAATTGCCGCTGTCGTCACTTTCAGTGTCTGATGATAAATTTCCCCAAAAATCAGTATCACTCAATTCTGCAAATGATTCTTATTTACTATCACTGTTTACTAGCTGATCAAAAAACACTTTTGACGTAAAGGGACACTTTTTGGTTGCCATGGACATTCTCAACTTTCCAGGCAGAAAGAATGACATATATGATATAAAATGCAAGCAGGGCACTGGGCAAACCACTAGGGACAAAGGGGATGTGAAATGATTTCATACAGTAATGTAATCTTACAGATTACAGTGTACTGTATGTTTACTGTGTGTTTCACTTTTTGAATTTGCCGCCGGTCTCCGCTCCCATACGACGTGACGCTCGCAGGGAACGGAGCCCGGCACACAGAGGCATCAGGTGGCGGACACAGCCCGCTGACACAGCGGGGGGACATCGCTGGATCCAGGGGACAAGGTGAGTAACGCTGCCTGGATCCAGCGATGCAATCCCGAGTGTGGCTTGGGGTTACCGCTCTTGGTACAGAAAATTCACCCCGAGTCACACTCGGGAATACCGCCAGGGGGGTTAAAAATCTTACTCTTAACAGTCAGGGTTTTAACTCTCCTTCTAAAAGACGTAAGGCCTTTAATTTTTTGAAAACTCAGTCTATAGGCATCGCCTGTCTCCAAGAAACACACCTTTCCTTTCAATCTGCTCCAAGTTACTTTCATCCCTTCTACCCCTCTACCTTTTTGGCATCTGATCCCACTAAACACAGAGAAGTATTGATTAGTGTTCATAAATGCAACAACTTTGATTGCAAAAAAAAAAAATTCAGACCCACAAGGTCACTATCTGCCTCTACAAGGTTTAGCACAGAGTTCAGAAATCACTATAGTTTTTTATTATGCCCCTAACAAAAATCAAATTCCCTTCTTTACACATATTTTGGATTTGATCTCTACTCACTCTTTGGGCACTTTGTTTATCCGTGGAGACTCCAACTAATCCCTTATTAGATCATTCTAATTCTAATATTCACTTTCCTAACTAGGGATGAGCCGAACACCCCCGCTTCGGTTCACACCAGAATATGCGAACAGAGAAAAAGTTTGGGCGAACATTCAAACACCATTAAAGTCTATGGGACCTGAACATGAAAAATCAAAAGTGCTTGTTTTAAAGGCTTATATGCAATGATATTGCCCTAAAAAGTGTATAGGGACCTGGGTCCTGCCCTAGGGGACATGTATCAATGAAAAAAAAACTTTTAAAATTGATAGTTTTTTCAGGAGCAGTGATTGTAATAATGCTTAAAGTGAAAAAATAAAAGAAAAATTCCTTTAAATATTGTGCCTGTGGGGTGTCCTTAGTCTGTGTGTAAAAGGGCACATCTCTGTGAGGTGTAGAACATAGCCAGAGCAAAATGACATTTCCATAGAAAAACAATTGTCATTTAAAATCGCGGCTGTAATATTAAAAAAAAAAAAAAAAATCGCTGAAAAAAAGTGCGCGGGGTCCCCCCCCGTCCAAACCAGGCTCTAAGGGTCTGGTTTGGATATTAAAGGGAACCACGCGCCAAATTAAAAAAAAAATTGACATGGGGTTTCCCCTTAAAATCCAAACCAGACCCTTATGCAGCCCTGGCCAGTTAGGATGGGGGGGATGGGCAAGCACCGCCCCCTGAACCGTACCAGGCTACATGCCCTCAGCATGGGGAGTATGGGTGCTATGGGGGAGGGGGATTCCGCCCCCCCACCTCAAAGCACCTTGTCCCCATGTTGATGGGGACAAGAGCCTCTTCCCCACAACCCTGGCCGGTGGTTGTGGGGGTCTGCAGGCAGAGGACTTATCAGAATCTGGAAGCCCCCTTTTAATAAGGGGGCCCCCAGATCCCAACCCCCCCATGTGAATAGGTATGGGGTACATTGCACCCCTACCCATTTACCAAAAAAGGAGTGTAATGGTAAAAAAACAAGAGGCAGTTTTTGACAAGTCCTTTATTGTGTAAAATAGCTCTTTTCTTCTTTCTTCCTCCATCTTCTCCTGGCCCGGTTTTTCTTCTGGTCTTCTGCTTCTTCTTTTAGTCTTCTTGCTTCCTCTCTTCGTCTTCAATCTTCATCTCCATCTTCTTTCACTGCTGCCGATCTTCCCACTGCTGCAGCCCAGCCCATGCACATCTCCCAGAATGGGTGGTCTTCACAATGACAGTTCTTTTATAAGAAGGGGTGGGCCACCCGGTGACGTAAATGGGTGACCCACCCCCTCTGACACCTCATGACGTCAGAAGTGGGCGGGTTCACTCAATTACATCACTGGGTGGCCCCCACCCCTTCTTATAACAGAACTCTCATTGTGAAGACCGCCCATTCTGGGAGACGCGCAGGGGCCGGGTTGCAGCAGCGGTGAAAGAAGAAGGAAGAAGAAGATGAAGGTTGAAGATGAAGAGAGGAAGCAAGAAGACTAAAAGAAGCAGCAGAAGACCAGAAGAAGGACTGGGCCAGGAGAAGATGGAGGAAGAAAGAAGAAAAGAGCTATTTTACACAATAAAGGACTTGTCAAAAACTGCCTCTTGTTTTTTTACCATTACACTCCTTTTTTGGTGAATGGGTAGGGGTACAATGTACCCCATACCTATTCACATGGGGGGGTTGGGATCTGGGGGCCCCCTTATTAAAAGGGGGCTTCCAGATTCTGATAAGTCCTCTGCCTGCAGACCCCCACAACCACCGGCCAGTGTTGTGGGGATGAGGCCCTTCTCCCCATCAACATGGGGACAAGGTTCTTTGGAGATGACCTCAAAGCATCCTCCCCATGTTGAGGGCATGTGGCCTGGTATGGTTTGGAGGGGGGGGGGCGCTCGCTCGTCCCCACCCCCTCCTGCCATGCCAGGGCTGCGCGCTCGGATAAGAGTCTGGTTTGGATTTTGGGGGGATCCCACGCCATTTTTTTTTCATTTTGGCGCGGGATTCCCCTTAAAATCCATACCAGACCTGAAGGGCCTGGTACGGACTTTGGGGGGGACCCCTACGCACATTTTTTTTTAAAATTTTGGCGCGGGGTTTCCCTTAAAATCCATACCAGACCTAAAGGGCCTGGTATGGACTTTGGGGGGGGGACACATACGCAATTTTTTTTTTTTGGGTGGGGTTCCCCTTAAAATCCATACTGAAGGCTCTGGTACAGACTTTGGGGGGGAAACCCGCTGTTGTAAATGATTTTAAAAATTGTGATGACATGCCCCAGTCAAACAGGTGCTGAAAAATTGGGCCTTGGGTGTTAGCGGTGCCAGAACACCCTTTGCAACCCTTTGCAGTTACTCTTGTTGGGTGCAGGAACGGGTCCTGCTGTTGTAAATTAGTTTAACCACTTAAGGCCCAAAACCCTTTTTTACACTTGTTAACACGTTAAAATCATTTTTTTTGCTAGAAAATTACTTACAACCCCCAAACATTATATATTTTTTCAAACACCCTAGAGAATAAAATGGCGATCTTTGCAATACTATTTGTCACACGGTATTTGTGCAGCAGTCTTTCAATCGCAATTTTGATGGAAAAAATTCACTCTTTTGAGTTAAAAAATTAGACAACAGTAAAGTTAGCCCAATTTTTTGTATATTGTGAGAGAGGATGTTACGCCAAGTAAATAGATATACATGTTATGGGAAAATTGCGCACACTTGCGGAATGGCGACAAAATCCGGTACTTAAAAATCTCCATAAACGATGCTTTAAAAATTTTTAACGGTTACCAGGTTAGAGGTGCAGAGGAGGTCTCTTGCTAGAAGTATTGCTCACACTCTGGCGATCGCGGCAATACCTCGCATGTGTGGTTTGAACACCATTTTCATATGCGGGCGTGACTTATGTATGCGTTTTCTTTGCTGCGCGAGCTCGTGGTTATGGTGGCGCTTTTTAAAATTTTTTTAACACTGTTTAAAAAATAAAAATCTGATCACTTTTATTGCTATCACAAGGGATGTAAACATCCCTTGTGATAGTAATATATGGTGACAGGTACTCTTTATGGAGGGATTTGGGGGGGGGGGGGTCTAAAAGACTCCTTTGCACTTCACAGTATTCAGATCGCCAAAAATGGTGATTCTGAATACTGTCATTTTTTAAAAACTGGCGCCATTTGCCGAGTAAACTGGAAGTGACGTTGTGACGTTGCTTCCGGAAATGTACGAAGGAGTCCCGATTGAAGCCGATTCTGGCTTCCACAGGGACTCCACACAGCGGCCAGAAGCGTCGGATCAGAGCTCCAGTCTCTCGGTGGGACAGGAGAAGGGGGGGGGGCCGGATCGGCCATTATCGCCAGCTGCCTGCTCTTAAAAACGGTACTGGAGTTAGAGCCTGTAGCTGCAGGCTATACCCTGATACATCCACTTAAAGCTGACGCTGTTTATAAATGGCGTTTCGCGTTGTGTTTAAAAATTGTGATGAAATGCGCCAGTCAAACAGGTGGTGAAAAATTTGGTCTTGGGTGTTGTCGGTGCCAGAACACTAACCCCTTGCAGTTACTTTTGTTGGGCGCAGGAACGGGCCCTGCAGTTGTAAATTCGTTTAACCACTTAGCGCCAATCACTGTCTATAAACGGCGGCAGTTTTAAGTGGAAGTATTGGAGGGTATAGTCTACAGCTACAGGCTATACTCTTGTACCATTTTTTAGAGCAGGCGGCCGACTATCCGGTGATAACAGCCGGTCCGGCTCAGGAGCTGCTCGGTCGTTATACCAGGCACATCCCCCCCCCGCCACCGTCCGCCGCTCTTCTCCAGCCTCCCGTCCCACCGGGAGACTGGAGCTCTGATCTGGCACGTCCGCTGGCTGTGTGGAGTCCCTGTGGAAGCCGAAATCAGCTGTGATCGGGACTCCTTCGTACATTTCCGGAAGCAAGGTTACAGTGTCACTTCCGGTTCACTCGGCGGTAGTGTTTAGCGAACCCGGACTGTAACGTTCCGGTCCGTACCGAACTTTCGGGTGTCCGTGGCACGGACCCGGACATTTCAAAAATCATTCGGGTTCGGTCCGGGGTTCTGCTATTTTACTCCACGTGTTGAGAAGCTGCAGGGCAGCCAATCAACAAGCGTTTCACTGGTTTGCCCTTAGAAGCCATCACAGCCATGCCTACTAATGGCATGGCTGTGATTGGCCAGTGCATCATGTGACCCAGCCTCTTTATAAGCTGGAGTGACAGTGCTGCAGTCACATGCTCCTTGGGTTAGTGTAGGGAAAGGAAGCTGAAAGCTTGAGGGACAGATTTGAGACATTTTAAGACCTGATCCTGCATCCTGAGATAGATTACTTTACTACTGCTGTCTGTGCTGTTGCTCTGAGGACAGATAGCAGAAATTAGAGATTT
>BLSH010032195.1:1765036-1778678 GCA_018402905.1 Glandirana rugosa
TATCAGAAACAATTCCCTTTTTATAAGTCTTCTTTATGTAAATCCAACCAGGTTTTGACATCCTTACCTATTTTCTCTTAGTAAATTACTGGTCTTCCCCCGCGCTCCCACACAAACTGCTCTTACTGTTATTTATTAACATCCTAATACCAGACTGGTACCACCCCTATTGTAAAATCGAAAATCTATGTCTTCTTTCCTTTTAACTCCTTAGGTGTACCTTAGATACGCACACAATTCTAATACTCTTGATCTTTTTATACATATTAGAGATTCTCACCCCAAATTACTTGCGGTTCGTAGTTGTATCACTCGTAACCTCTTCTCAAGAGCTTTCGCTTACCAACCCCATTCGCTTTCGAGAACTCTTCTCCAATGCTCACTATGTTGATGCTTGGCGTTCATTAAACCCCACTCTTAGAGATTATACATATTTTTCTAGTTCTCATAATCTTAACACACGCATAGATTCCATGTGGATTCCTCAATTTTCCTTTCTTCTGTATCTAAAAGCTAAAATGTTATCCCCACCATGGTCAGACCATAATCCTACAATTATTTATTGTCATTCTCGTCAAACACACCCTCGCGCCCCCTTCTGGTCATTAAATGATTCTCTTTTATCCATTCCTACAGTTTTGGACCAACCTAAATGTATTTCTTCTGAATATTTTTCCCTTAACAAAGACTATCTCTTCACCACTTATTCTTTGGGAAGAATATAACTCTGTATTAAGGTGACACATTATACAAATTTCCTCTTCCTGGAAACAATTGAGGGAACAACACAAAATTGACTTAGAACAACAACTAGAACACGCAACAAACTTACATAAACGTAACCCCTCAAAAAACAATTGCTCTAAACTTGATCAAATTAAAAATGAATTAAGTCTCTGCCTTACTGATGAAGATGAAAAACAACTCGGATGGAATAACCAATGTTTTTATGGCCAAAGTAACATGCCCACCACTATGCTTGCAAAACATCTTCATTGTTTACAAAATAAATCTCATTCTATTTCTCTTCTCACTTCTAAAAATAAATTCACTAATGATCCTGTTGAGATCCTTAACCACCTCAATACTGGGCACGAAAACCCCCTTCCTGTTCAGGCCATTTTTCAGCTTTCAGCGCTATCACATTTTGAATGTTAATTACTCAGTCATGCAACACTGTACCCATATGAAATCTGCGTCCTTTTTTTCCACACAAATAGAGCTTTCTTTTGGTGCTATTTAATCACTAGTGGGTTATTTATTTTTTGTGCTATAAATAAAAAAATTTTGAAAATTTTGTAAAAAATTTATTTTCTTTGGTTCTGTCACAAAATTTATACTGCTACATATCTTTGGTAAAAATAACCCAAATAAGTGTATATTATTTGGTCCTTGTGTAAGTTCTACAAGCTATGGTGCCAATCATTGAAAATTGATCACACCTGATATAATGACAGCCTATCTCATTTCTTGAGACCCTAACAAGCCAGGAAAGTACAAATAACCCCCAAATGACCCCTTTTTGGAAAGTAGACAGTCCAAGGTATTTAGTAAGAGTCATGGTGAATTTTTTGAAGTTGTAATTTTTTTCCATAATTCTTTGCAAAATGAAGATTTTTTTTCTTTTTTTTTTCACAAAATTGTCATATATTAACAGGTTTTCTGTTACGTTCATTGACAGACGCAGCCTCTATTCTTGCCCCCTGGGGTTATACACCTTTTACTAGGAGTAGACTAGGCAGAACGAAAGTTCAGAAAGCAAAGCTGGCCCCTCCCAGGGGGCCATCCTCACTCAGCACATAACCCCTCAGCCCTGCACAGCATCTCAGTTTTCTTCTGCCTAGTGCAAGGAGTTAGACCTGGTTCCCTGCTGGGAACTGCAGTTCCCCTATTTTGTCTTTTTCTTTTCTTTTGCGCAAGCCTTCTGATGAAGACTGCAATCAAGTAGCCGGCTCGGGACCACGCAGATGTTCCTTGTCCTGCCATCTCCCCAGCACGGTCGACAGGATGCGAGCCACCCTTAGGTATGGCGGGCTCCGCCGCATCGTGCCCGTTCCGTGCGGGTGGCCGGTGGGTTAAATGCCCCACCTGCGTACCCAGTGTCCGGGCTGTGGCCTGCAGCATACCTCCCCACCTGGGGGGGGAGGAAGGTCTGCACCGGGTGGCTACCCGCTACGCCCGTCTGGATGGATGAGTGACACCCCCCTCCCCCCTGGTAGCAGAGGGGGGCCATTAGCGGTGCCAGTTCTGGTTGGGGGGGCATGCCTTCTCTCCCCCCCTCACGCCCACCCAACTACCCGTCCGCTCGCCTACCCGCCCGCCCGGCCGCTCGCGGCTGTGGGCCGTT
Organism: Glandirana rugosa; assembly: GCA_018402905.1. Lineage (NCBI taxonomy): Eukaryota > Metazoa > Chordata > Amphibia > Anura > Ranidae > Glandirana > Glandirana rugosa. Next base: position 1,767,384 of record BLSH010032195.1, read on the forward strand.
CCCGTCCGCCGCCATGTGGTGTCCGCCACCATTTTGCCGGCGTCGGCCATTTTGCAAGAGCTTTGGCCTCTTGTGTCTGCTGGCGGCCATTTTTGGTTGGTCTCCCTGTATGGGAGTTTCCCATGTGCTTTTGGCGCCATTCCTTCTCCCGGGATGGCAGCGGCAGATACCCAGCAGCGGTGGCATTGGCAGACAGGGCGGCCTCTTTCAAGCGCACGGAGGCACAGGGTGTTCCGCAAGTATAGCTGGCTTCTCTCCCTGGGGTGCGGGAGCGGCGGTGCTGGGTCCCACTGGGCAGTCCTGAGGCTTTGCAGGGGGTAGCTTTGTGGGGGCGTATGGCTGGTAGGCCTCATAAGTGTCCCGGTGGTGGCGCAGTGGCAGCTGAACCGGCAGTTGCTTCTCCCGAAGGGTCCGCGGAGGCACAGGCCGCGCTAGGACCTCTGGTTCCCCTGGATCAGTTAACCTCAATCTTGGTAGAGTTTTTCGCCCGGGGGGAACTGGACTGGAGTAGGGGGGCCCCAAAAAGCGTCCACCTCCCCCGCAATCTTCTGAGGACTCAGAGCCGGAAGGGGGCTCTGGACGGGTAGCTGGAGCCTTCAGATGGGGAGGAGGACCAGGGGGCCTCGGTAGCACGCGAAAGGGCGCTGGTGGGCGCCCTGGTCGTCCATAATTCACTACACCTGGATCAGGCTGGGGAGTTACAGGCGTCTGCCTATACGTTTGGGTCCAAGAAACCCTCCCGTACTCCAAAGGTGTTTCCCTACCTCCAGTTTTTTGACCAGCATGTCTATAAGGAATGGCAACGTCCGTTAAATTCCTTTACCCTGCCAAAACGTTTTTTTGTGCGCTATCCCTATGAGGACAGCCTGTTACAGAAATGGGTCTCCCCTGCGGTGGATCCGCCAGTGGCCCGCCTGAATAAGGTGACAACTATTCCCTTGGAGGGGTCCCCCTCCTTTAGGGACCCGGCCGATAGGTGGACGGAAGCAGTGTCCAAGGCACTCTTTCTGGTGGCGGGGGCAGCCATGCGGACGGCCTTGGCGTTGGTCATGGTAGCTCAGTCACTCACGGAGTGTGCGATGGAGTGGAGTGAGGCTCGGGGCGGCATAGATTCACCTGAATCCATGCAGTGGGCTGACCACCTGGTGCAGGGGCTTCGTTACCTCTGTGACGCAGCTCTGGACTTGGTGCCGATGTTGTCGAAAATGTCTGTTTTTGCAATCATCATTAGGCGCCTGCTGTGGCTGCGACGCTGGTCGGGTGACCACGCATCCAAGAAGGGCCTCACGGATCTGCCTTTTCAGGGTGGTCGGCTCTTTGGGCCCCAATTGGATGAAATCATTAAGGATTTCACCGGGGGGAAGAGTACGTTTCTTCCGGAACCCAAGCGGCGTGACCAACACCGCAAGCAGGGGCCTCAGCCCTCTGGGCAGAAGCGTTTTTTTCGTGTGACTGGTACAGTGGGCAGGAGCTCCCGGCCCGGCAAGTCTGCCTCTGGCTCCGGTAAGCGTCCCTGGCAGCGCAAGCCTGAGAAGTCGGAGGATAAGTCCTCCTCCGCATTATGGGTTGCCCCCGCCCGTCTCTCGGGTGGGGGGCCGACTTCTGGGGTTTGCGGACCGGTGGGCCGCTCGCATCTCCCACCGGTGGGTGCGGGAGGTGGTGTCCTCCGGGTACAAGATAGAGTTCAGCACTCGGCCCCCGGACAGGTTCTTCCCGTCCAATTTAAGACTCCCTCCGGAGTGTCGGCTAGCCCCGCTAGGGGCTGTCCGGTCGCTGTCTGAACAGGGGGTAATTGTGCCAGTCCCTCCGGCGAAGAGATTCCGCGGTTTCTACTCGAACCTCTTTGTGGTGCCAAAGAAGGGGGGGGGGGGGTCAGGCCGGTTCTGGACTTAAAAGCGCTCAATCACTTTGTGAAAGCGCGCAAATTCAGGATGGAGTCAGTCCGTTCCATCGTGGCCGCCCTGCACCAGGGGGATTGGCTGGCATCCCTGGACATCAGGAACGCATATCTTCACGTTCCCATTTGTGTCAGGCACCAGCGCTTTCTGCGCTTTGCTGTAGGGGACCTCCATTACCAGTTTGTGGCTCTCCCCTTTGGCCTAGCCTCGGCTCCGCGGGTCTTCATCAAGCTGCTGGCTCCGGTGCTGGCTCTGCTGAGACAGAGGCATTGCGGTGGTAGCTTACCTGGACAATCTTCTCCTACGAGCGGAGTCAGCTCCAGCTCTGGAGGACAATGTTGCTATCACCCTGTCCTCACTGAGGGACTTCGGTTGGCTAATCAATCTGCAGAAGTCGACATTGACCCCGTCCTGTCTCCTGGAATATCTGGGTCTGACTTTGGACACGGTGCAGGCGAAGGTATTCCTACCTCCGGACAAGTTGCTGACGCTGCAGGCAGCAGTGCGAACTCTGTTGTCACGACGGTGGTCCTCCTTACCTTTCTGCATGCGGGTGTTGGGGCTCATGGTCTCGACTTTCGAGGCAATACCGTACGCCCAGAGTCACTCCTGCAGCGAGCGATACTGCTGTAGTGGGACAAGTTCCCCTCGTCCCTGGATCGACTGGTCCGGCTGGATCATCAGACCAGGGGGTCGTTGACCTGGTGGCTTCAGGCCCCGGCAATGACTGCGGGGAAGTCGTTTCTTCCCCTGGATTGGTCAATAGTCACGACGGATGCCAGCCTCTCAGGCTGGGGAGGAGTCCTGGGGCACCTGTCGGCTCAGGGCCGTTGGTCGGCGCAGGAGTCTCATCTTCCGATCAATGTGTTGGAGCTCAGGGCGATCAGGCTCTGTCTCTCCCGCTGGTCAGCGAGGCTGCGCCGCCTCCCGGTTCAGGTTCAGTCGGACAACGCTACTGCGGTGGCGTACGTGAACCATCAAGGCGGAACAGGGAGAATGGTCCCTGCATCCAGAGGTGTTTCGCTAGATTTGCAAAAGGTGGGGCACACCGGATGTGGATCTCCTGGCGTCCAGATTCAATCACAAGGTGAAGACCTTTGTGTGCAGGTCAAGGGACCCATTGGCGGCAGCCACGGATGCCCTGGTGGCCCCATGGTCCCGGTAGAGGCTTCTGTATGCTTTTCCTCCTCTTAAGCTTCTACCGCGGTTGTTGCGCAGCATAGAAGTGGAGGGAATCCCGGCAATCCTGGTGGCTCCGGATTGGCCTCGGCACCCTTGGTACGCCGACGTGGTGCGGATGGTAACAGATGTTCCCTGGCGACTCCTGCTTCGCAAGGATCTACTGTCGCAGGGTCCCATCTTGCACCCTGCTTTACCCTCGCTGGCTTTGACGGCATGGCTATTGAGTCCCAGGTACTGAGGGACAGGGGGGGGGGTCTCTGAGTCAGTGATCCCCACCATGCTTAAGGCACGCAAGTGTACTTAGCGCAAGATCTATCATCGCACCTGGAAAGCCTATATTGCCTGGTGCGAGGCGGGGGGTTGGAACCCCCGTTCTTTGGAGTTGCTTGGGTGCTGGCCTTTCTTCAACAAGGCCTGGACCAAAAGTTGGCTTTGAGAACCCTCAAGGGCCAGATTTCCGCTCTGGTGATTCTGTTTCAGCGTCCTTTGGCGACACATTCTTTGATCCGTACATTTGTACAGGGTGTACGTCATGTGGCTCCTCAGGTACGGTCGCCCCTGGCACTGTGGGATCTGAACTTGGTACTTTCTGTGCTGCAGAAACCGCCATATGAGCATATCAGGGATATTCCCCTACAATTGCTGTCTCAGAAGGTCGCCTTCTTGGTGGCTATTACATCCGCTAGGCAGGTGTCTGAATTGGCAGCTTTGTCGTGCAGGTCGCCTTATTTGGTCCTACACAAAGATAAGGCGGTGTTGCGTCCGTCTCCTTCGTTCCTACCGAAGGTGGTTTCCTCTTTTCACATTAATGAGGACATTGTCCTCCCTTCATTGTGTCCGCGCCCGTCTCATCCTAAGGAGATTGCTCTGCATTCCTTGGATGAGGTGAGGGCTTTGCGGGTGTATTTGGCAGCCACAGCTCCTTTTCGGAAGTCGAATGCGCTGTTTGTGCTGGCGGAAGGGCCGCGCAAAGGGTTGGCGGCTTCGTCGGCCACTGTTTCACGTTGGATCAGGCAGACTGTGACCCATGCGTATACTGTTCGGCGCCAAGTACCCCCTTTTCCGGTCACGGCTCATTCCACCAGGGCGATTAGCACTTCCTGGGCGTTTAGACACCAAGCGTCGGTGTCTCAGGTGTGCAAGGTGGCTACTTGGGCCTCGGTGCACACTTTTGTTAAGTTTTACAAAGTTGATGTGTCAGCATCTGCGGATGCTGCTTTTGGCCGCAAGGTTTAGCAGGCGGCGGTGTAGGTGTGGCTGGCGCCTCCCGAAATCTTTCTGTTGGGTACTGTTGTTATTGTTTACCCACCCCTCTTGTTTGACACTGCTTTGGGACCTCCCCACGTGCCATGAATAGAGGCTGCGTCTGTCAATGAACGTAAGAGAAAATAGGATTTTATTAAGAACTTACCGTAAAATCCCTTTTCTCTGAGTTCATTGACAGACGCAGCACCCACCCCTCGGTGTTGTGTTTGTACGGCTTGTTACGAACTGAGATGCTGTGCAGGGCTGAGGGGTTATGTGCTGAGTGAGGACTGCCCCCTGGGAGGGGCCAGCTTTGCTTTCTGAACTTTCGTTCTGCCTAGTCTACTCCTAGTAAAAGGTGCATAACCCCACGTGTCATGAATAGAGGCTGCGTCTGTCAATGAACTCAGAGAAAAGGATTTTACAGTAAGTTCTTAATAAAATCCTATTTCTCACACCCAGCATATGCATACCACAAATTACACCCCAAAGCACATTGTGCTACTCCTCCTGAGTATGGCAATATCACATGTCTGAGACTTTTTCACAGCCTGGCCACATACAGAGGGCCAACATGCAGGGAACGCTGTCAGGTATTCTAGGGACATAAATTACACATCTAATGTCATGACGACCTATCACATTTTTTGAAGGCCCTGGAGCACCAGGACAATAGACTTGCCCACAAAATGACCCCATTTTGGAAAGCAAACACCCCCAACGTATAATCTATGAGGCATAATAAGTCTTTTGAACATGTAATTTTTTTCCAGAAGTTTTTGGAAAATGTGGGAAAAACACAAAGTTGTCCATTTATATGATATTTCCAACACATAGCATGTATGTAGCAAAAATGACACCCCAAAATACATTCTACTACTCCCCCTGAGTATGGCGATACCACATGTGTAAGACTTTTACACAGCCTGGCCACATACAGAGGCCCAACATTGAACTAGCACCTTCAGGCGTTCTACGAGCATAAATTACACATCTCATTTCTCAACCACCTATTACATTTTTGAAGGTCCTGGAGTACCAGGACAATGGAATTGCCCACAAAATTACCCATTTTGGAAAGCAAACACCCCAACATATAATCTATGAGGCATAATGGGTCTTTTGAACATGTCATTTTTTTCCCAGTAGTTTTTAGGAAATGTGGGAAAAAAATGAAAACGCATTTTACTCCTACGTTCTTTGACAGACGCAGCCCTTCATTAGACAGGTGGGGTTATGCTCATATCACTAGGAGTAGACTAGGCAAAATAAAACAAAAGCATAACTTGGCTCCTCCCAGGGGGCTGTCCTCACCTTAGCATATAACCCCCTGCTAGACAATAGCATATCAGTTTTTATAGCCTAGTGCAAGGAGTCAGACCTGGTTCCCTATGGGATCTGCGTTCTTCTGAGGTTTTTCTGGTGAAGACTGCTGTCAAGAAGCCGGCTGGTAGTATAGAGGATATCTAGAATCCAAAAACTTTCCCCAGTCCGGCCAACATCTGTGCGAGCTACCCTTAGCCTTGGCGGGGACACGCCGCATAGGGCCCGTTCCATGCGGGCTGCCAGTGGCTGATCCCACTTGTGCCCAGTGACTGGTTTGTTCCTGTCCAATGGCCTGGCCAGCAGCATCCCTGTCCATGGGGAGGAAAGTCTGCTCCGGGTGGCTACCCGCTGAGCCCGTCGGATCGGTGAGTGGACCCCTCTTCCGTCCTAGGGGCGCGGAGAGGGGCACCTGGGCAGCTCCTGAGGTAGCCGGCCGGTGGGGGCTTATTAGTGGGGACTCACCTGGGGTTGTAATCTCCCCCCCCACTCCCCCTCCCCCCCGCGGTACCACACCCCGCATTGACCGTTTTGAGCACTGTATTCAGGCGATTCACTGCCATTTAGGGTTGCCACATCATCCCTTTAATCCAGGACACATGTGAATTATACAGGTTCCGAGGGTAATTTAATGCAGGTAAGGCACCAAGTGAGTTTAATTACCACCTTAATCAGCCACAGAACCTGTGTAATTAATATGTGTCCTGGATTAAAGGGATGATGTGGCAACCCTACTGCCATTTCGTGGTGGATCACCGTTCGTTCGCTGTCATTTTGCCGTAGCTCGGCATTTTTTTATGGCAGCGGCCATTTTTCTGTAGCCCATGCGGTTTTCAGCCTGTCCTCTGGCGGCCCCCAGTGGCTTTTCTCGGTATTACGGGGAAGTGATAAAAAACGGCAGAGGCACTTCTGTTTTCGCTTGGACAGGGTGGCTGACAGACGCGGTGGTGCAGGCTCTTGAAGTGGAGTGTTTTTTCATTGCTCATTCCGGTCACAGCTCTGAGGCATCGAAAAACAGCAAGTATAGCTGGCTCTCCCTGGGTGCTGGTAGCGGTGGGTGCAATCCTTCCGGGTCTCCCTGGCTGATTGGTGGGGTAGAGGTGGTGGTCACACAGTGGGGGTGCTGGAAGTCTGGGATGTCAGAGGCCGGCAGTGCTATGGCAGGGGTACCTGCTGAGCAAAAATCCACACCAGGGTCCCTGGTGTCCTTGGAACAGCTGAGGGCAGTATTTGGTCAATTCTTTCCCGGGCGGGGGACCCGACTCTGGGGGGCCCCAAAAAACGCCCACCCCCCATCATTCTTCGGGGGAGGATTTGGAACCAGAGAGCGCCTCGGTGGTCACGGGAACCCCCGTGGAGCTATCAGAGGGTGAACTGATACCCTCAGACGGTGAAGATGATCAGGGGGCTTCATCTTCACGCAACAAAGCGATAGTGGCTGCCCTGATCACTGATATTCGCGAGTCCATGCGGCTTGACCAAGCAGGGGAGTCGCATGAATCCGCATATATTTGTGGGTCGCTTAAGCCCCCTAGGTCCCCCAGGGCCTACCCTTATGATCAGGTTTTTGAACAGGCGGTGTTCAAGGAATGGCTGCGGCCGCAAAATTCCTTTGCTTTACCCAAAAAGCTTTGCTGTTCGCTACCCCTTTGAGGATAGTTTTACTAAGAGATGGGCTTCCCCAGCAGTGGACCCACCAGTGGCCTGTCTGAATAAGGCAAAGACCATTCCCTTGGAGGGGTCTCTGTCTTTTAAAGAGGCGGCCGATCGCCGCACGGAGGCAGTGTCTAAGGCACTGTTCTTGTTGGCTGGGTCAGCCATGCGGCCAGCTCTGGTGGCTGCAATGGCGGCGCAATCTCTTTTCGAGTGCACGACCACATTACACTCCGGTATGACTTGTGAGTGTGCGCAGGCTGAGGTGCAATGGGCACAACACTTGGAAGAGGGTATCCGCTACCTATGCGATACTGCATTGGACCTGCTTCCCATACTGTCAAAAATGTCTGTTTTTGCAATTATCAGGCGGGTGCTGTGGCTCCACTCTTGGTCAGGCGACCAGGCATTGAAGAAAGCTCTTACGGATCTTCCCTTTCAGGGAGGGCGTCTGTTTGGCCCACAATTGGATGAAATCATTAAGGATTTCACAGGGGGGAAGATTACTTTCCTTCCAGAGCCAAAACGGCGGGATTTTCGCCATAGGCAGGGTCCTGTTTCTTCAGGCCAGAAGAAGTTTTTTCGTGCGCCCGGCTCAGCGGGTAAGGGCTTCAAGTCCGGTAAGGCTTCCGCTGGGCCCAGTAAAAGGCCCTGGCAACGTAAGTCTGAAAAAACAAAGGATAAGTCAACCTCCGCATGATGGGTTGCCCCCGCCCGACTCTCGGGTGGGGGGCCGGTTACTGGGGATGGGTGGGTGCTGGAGGTGGTGTCCTCCAGGTACAGGATAGAATTCATCTCTCTACCCTCAGAAAGGTTCTTTCCTTCGAACTTAAGACTCCCTCGGGGCGTCGGGAGGCGCTTCTAGGCACCGTTTGGGCGCTTACCGAACAGGGGGTGATTGTACCGGTACCCACGGTGGAAAGATTTCACAGGTTTCACTCAAACCTCTTTGTGGTGCCCAAAAAGGGCGGTGTCAGGCCAGTTCTGGACCTGAAGGCACTAAACTGCTTTGTGAAGACAAAAAGATTCAGGATGGAGTCCATCCGCTCGGTCGTGGCCGCCCTGCACCAAGGGGAATTCATGGCGTCCCTGGATATCAAGGACGCGTATCTCCACGTTCCAGTTTGTCACAGGCACCAGCGTTTCCTGTGTTTCGCAGTGGGGGATCTGCATTACCAGTTTGTGGCTCTCCCCTTCGGTCTGGCTTTGGCTCCCCGAGTGTTCACCAAGGTGGTGGCCCCCATGCTGGCGCTGTTGAGGCAGATCGGTATTGCGGTGGTAGCATACCTCCACGATTTACTCCTGAGAGCAGAGTCGGCCACAGCTCTGGAGGAGAACGTGATAATCATGGTGTCCACGTTAAAAGATTTTGGTTGGCTGATCAACCTGCAGAAGTCGTCGTTGACTCCATCCTGCCGTCTGGAATACCTGGGTCTGATTCTGGACACGGTGCAGGCAAGGGTGTTTTTACCACCAAACAAGCTCCTGACACTTCAGGCAGCAGTGCGAACCCTGTTATCACGCCAGTGGTCCTCCTTACGGTTCTGTATGCGAGTGTTGGGGCTCATGGTGTCGGCTTTCGAATCGATACCTTACACCCAGAGTCACACTCGGCTCCTGCAGAAGGCGATTTTGTCGCAATGGGACAAATCTCCCCTATCCCTAGACAGACTGATCAGGTTGGATCATCAGTCCCGGGATCTTTGGTGGATTCAGGCTCCAGCCCTAAAATTAGGAAAATGTTTCCTCCCCCTCAATTGGTCGATAGTAACAACGGATGCCAGACTATCAGGCTTGGGAGGGGTCCTGGGTCAGTTTTCTGCTCAGGGCCGTTGGTCAACTCAGGAAGCTTGTCTTCCAATAAATGTACTGGAGCTGAGAGCGATCAGACTTTGTCTATCCCGTTGGTCGGCAAGGCTGCGAGGCCTCCCTGTCCGGGTTCAGTTGGACAATGCCACGGCTGTGGCATATGTGAGCCATCAGGGCGGAACAAGAAGCTCGACAGCAGCTGCAGAAGCGGCTCTGATCCTGCGATGGGCAGAACTTCACGTGCCAGCACTCTCCGCAATCTACATTCCAGGCGTGGAAAACTGGCAGGCAGACTTTCTCAGCCGCAGGACTCTAGATCAGGGGGAATGGTCCCTACATCCAGAAGTGTTCCGCCAGATTTGCCTCAAGTGGGGCACGCCAGAGATGGACCTCATGGCTTCCAGATTCAATCACAAGGTACAGACCTTTGTGTGCAGATCAAGAGATCCGTTGGCGGTCGCCACGGACGCACTGGTAGCACTCTGGGGTCGGTATCGGCTGCTGTACGTCTTTCCTCCTCTGAAGCTTCTGCCGCAGGTTCTGCACAGGATAGAAGCAGAGGGAATCTCTGGTAGCTCCAGATTGGTCTCGGCGTCCTTGGTACGCCGATGTGGTACGGATGGTGGCAGATGTCCCGTGGCATCTTCCACTTCGTGAAGACCTACTGTCTCAGGGACCCATTTTGCACCCTGCTTTACCCTCGCTGGCTTTGATGGCTTGGCTATTGAGTCCCAGGTGTTGAGGGATAGGGGTGTCTGACTCCGTGATCCCTACTATGATTGAAGCGCGCAAGTGTACTTCACGTAAGATTTATCATAGGGCCTGGAAGGCCTATATTGCCTGGTGTGAGGCGGGTAGTTGGAATCCCCGCTCTTATGTAGTGTCCAGGGTGCTGACTTTTTTGCAGCAGGGACTGGACAAGAACCTGGCATTAAGTATGCTTAAGGGTCAGATTTCGGCTCTGACGGTTCTTTTTCAATGACGCTTGGCGTCACATTCGTTGATCCGTACATTTGTACAGGGTGTACGTCATGTGGCTCCTCGGATACGGTCGCCTTTGGCGCCGTGGGATTTGAATCTGGTGCTCTCTGTGCTTCAGAAGCCACCATATGAGAAGATTAGGGACATTCCCTTGCAATTGTTGTCGCAGAAGGTGGCTTTCTTGGTGGCTGTTACATCCGCTAGGCGGGTGTCTGAGTTGGCAGCGTTATCCTGCAAGTCACCTTACTTGGTCCTTCATAAGGGCAAGGCGGTTTTGCGACCTTCCCCTTCTTTCCTTCCGAAGGTGGTTTCTTCTTTTCCTTTGAATGAGGATATTGTTCTTCCCTCATTGTGCCTGCATCCGTCGCATCCCAAAGAATTTGAACTACATTCTATGGATGTGGTGAGGGCCTTGCGGGTGTATTTGATTTCTACAGCTTCCTTTCGGAAGTCTGATTCTTTATTTGTGCTGACGGAAGGTTCGCGCAAAGGCATGGAGGCCTCGTCAGCTACCATTTCTTGTTGGATTAGGAAGACCGTGACTCATGCATATGAGGTTCGGGGCAAGGTTCTCCCTTTTCCAGTCACGGCTCATTCCACCAGGGCAGTTAGTACTTCCTGGGCTTTTAGACACCAGGCCTCGGTGTCTCAGGTGTGCAAAGCGGCTACTTGGGCCTCAGTGCACACGTTTACTAAGTTTCACAAAGTTGATGTTTCAGCATCGGCGGATGTTGCTTTTGGCCGCAAAGTTTTGCAAGCGGCAGTGTAGGCGCGACTGGCGTCACCTGAGAGGGCTTTTTTTGTTGGGTACAGTTGTTATAGTTGCCCGCCCCTCTTGATTGACACAGCTTTGGGACATCCCCACTTGTCTAATGAAGGGCTGCGTCTGTCAGTGAACATAAGAGTAAAAGGGATTTTATTATAACTTACCGTAAAATCAATTTCTCTGAGTTCACTGACAGATGCAGCACCCACCCCTCTGTTGAGTTTGTACAGCTTGTTACGAACTGATATGCTATTCTCTAGCAGGGGGTTATATGCTAAGGTGAGGACGGCCCCCTGGGAGGGGCCAACCTATGCTTTTGTTTTATTTTGCCTAGTCTACTCCTAGTGATATGAGCATAACCCCACTTGTCTAATGAAGGGCTGCGTCTGTCAGTGAACTCAGAGAAAAGGATTTTTTACGGTAAGTTATAATAAAATC
>BLSH010032195.1:1812894-1828066 GCA_018402905.1 Glandirana rugosa
CAGGGCCAATATAAATTTCACTGTGTGTCTGAAATGTCTACAAACGTCTAGTCATCAAGTCAATCACGGCCAATATAAATTTCACTGTGTGTCTGAAATGTCTACAAACGTCTTGTCATCAAGTCAATCAGGGCCAAAATAAATTTCACTGTGTGTGTAAAAGGTCTACAAACGTCTTGTAAATGTGTGTGTCACTTTAAATAAAACCGGGACTAACTGAACTACTGTTCTGCAAACATCTGTAAAGTCTGTGTGTCACTTTAAATATAACCGGCACTAACTGAACTACTGATCTGCAAACATCTGTAAAGTCTGTGTGTCACTTTAAATATAACCGGGACTAACTGAACATCTGTTCTGCAAACATCTGTAAAGTCTGTGTGTCACTTTAAATATAACCGGGGCTAACTGAACATCTGTTCTGCAAACATCTGTAAAGTCTGTGTGTCACTTTAAATATAACCGGGACTAACTGAACATCTGTTCTGCAAACATCTGTAAAGTCTGTGTGTCACTTTAAATATAACCGGGACTAACTGAACATCTGTTCTGCAAACATCTGGAAAGTCTGTGTGCCACTTTAAATATAACCGGGACTAACTGAACATCTGTTCTGCAAACATCTGGAAAGTCTGTGTGTCACTTTAACAAAAAACGGGAATAACTGAACATCTGTTCTGCAAACATCTGGAATGTGTGTGTGAAACTACAGCATAGAGAAGAACAGGTATATGGTTTCGCTCTGCTAGAGTTTCAAACCCAGTTTGCAGATGTTTGCAGAACAGTGATATGATATCACTGTTCTGCAAACATCTGGAATCCACAGTTTGAAGATGATTTTAGAACTGTTATATGGCTTCTACCGTTAATTAATACTTTTCAGACCCAGTTTAAAGATTATCCACATTCACCTCCATTTTTGCTTTTTTTATGTTTTTATTTTTTTAAAAATATTTAAAGTTATTTCCCTGTCCCCATTTCTTTGTAGGTCACTTGTCCCACCCTTACCCCCATTTCCTTCCTTTTGCAGACCTCTAGGACTTTCCAGGACTATTTTACAGCCATTTTTGTGCCTAAAAGTCAGTGTCCCCATTGATTTCAATGGGGTTCGGGGTCCGGGACAAAGTTCGGGTTCTGTCCGGACCCGAACCCGGACTTTGTCCCGAAGTTCGGCCGAACCAGCAGAACCCGGACTTCTAGAAGTTCGCTCAACTCTACCTGTCACCACCTCCACCTCTCACTCGCCTTCTGATTTCGACTGGAACCTCGCTGTGTGGACAAATGCAGACAAATGCCCAAAGGACAAGGAGTGGATGCATCTCTCCCACTGCAAAAATGTATGTCCTTGCTGCTTGGGGGGAGGCTGCAGACTCTGGAAAGCTTGACAGCACTTGCTGGGATCTGTAGCCCCCCACCAGTTACCCACCTCCAGGGTTGGTTGTGTTAATCCCATGGAATGTCAATATTTAATGACATAAAAGGAACTTTTGGGTTCCATCTGATAAGTTGTAATTATGAATGTCTGGCTTTCATGAGCTGTGTATGGGATGTAGCTCTAACTTGCTGCAGCAAAAGAGGGGGGTTATTATGAAACTACAGCTCCACAGCTGGCACCAGGGTGAGGAGGGGTCATTGGATAGAATGGCTAAAGTATACAGATTGGGTTTTTGCTTGAAGTTTCATTATTTATATGCTGTGTATGGAACACATTATAGTAAATGCATTTGCATTTTTATATAATGTCTGTCAACATCTACTCTACTACAGCTACTAAGTTTCTACATGCATTTACCCTGATCTGTGAGGTTGAGCTATATACCCTGATCTGTAATGCTGAGCTATATACCCTGATCTGTGAGGCTGAACTGTATACCCTGATCTGTAATGCTGAGCTATATACCCTGATCTGTAATGCTGAGCTGTATACCCTGATCTGCAATGCTGAGCTATATATCCTGATCTGTAATGCTGAGCTATATACCCTAATCTGTGAGGCTGAGCTATATACCCTGATCTGTAATGCTGAGCTATATACCCTGATCTGTGAGGCTAAGCTCTATACCCTGATCTGTAATGCTGAGCTATTTACCCTGATCTGTGAGGCTGAGCTATATACTCTGATCTGTGAGGCTGAGCTACAGTATATACCCTGATCTGTGAGGCTGAGCTATATACCCTTACCTGTGAGGCTGAGCTGTATACTCTGATCTGTGAGGCTGAGCTGTATACTCTGTCCTGTGATTCTGGGGCTCTATACTCTGTCCTGTGATTCTGGGGCTCTGTACTCTGCTCTGTGATTCTGGGGGGCTCTATACTCTGCCTTGTGATTCTGGCACTGTATACTCTGTCCTGTGATGCTGAGCTGAATATTTCTGACACTATGGGTGGAAGCAAGTGGAATACAGGGGGCGGAGTGGGTGGATTCTATAAGGGGTGGGGCTTATGAGAAGTGGGAGGGGTCAAAAAGAAAGCACAGGGTCTGGCACCCCCCCTAAAACTTCACCTGCCGCCACTGATGGTGAGGCTCCAATTGACATCATCCGCATAGTGGCGTGGGTTATGCTCCTGTCAGTTACCGCAAAGTGAGTGCTATGGCTGGGGGCTGGGCTTGCTGATCCCGCCTCTAACAGGCATAGTGCAATATCCATTTGAGGGAGCTTCATCATTAGGCAAGCCGGGTAGCACCGTAACCCAGGCCACAGTTTTTTTTTTTTAGGAAGAGCTGGTGAAGAGGCCAGATATCCCCTCAAAAGTATGCTAAAAGCCTGACCTCAGGTATCGATGAAGCTACTGAGTTTTGGCCTCAGACTATTGGACCTTCAAAGCGGTCTTTTCAGGACACGCATGGTCCATCGTCCTCATCTCAGAATCATTTCCATGGATTTTGCCTCATTCTGAGGTAAAAGAAGCGTATACTCTTGTATTATGTAAAGTCAGTGGTGTTACAAAGTGCTGTTGTGACAATCCCAGTACGCAAGAGATTTCAGGTCATGTACTCGCTCCTCTTTATGATCATTAAGAGGAACAGCTTGCAGAGGCTGGTTCTTAGACCTTGCACACCTGAAATAATTTGTATCAAAAGGAGAAGTTCAAGATGGCGACATTGTCCCTGATTCATAGGGGGTCCAGCCAGGTAACTGCCTCATTTCCAATAGACCTAAAGATGCTTACTTTCATGTGCTCATTGTAGAAGACTTCCACAAGTTTCTTCGGTTCGCCATAGGTCAAGACCATCTCCAGCTCACTTGTCTACCATTAGGGCTTTTAACATCACTCTGTGCATTTTCAGGATCTTATTGGTTGTTATAGTTTTTATCAAGGCAAGGAGCATACGCCTGCATAGTTACTTGGATGTCCTTCTCCTACTATCCCAAGACAGAGGGCAAATGCTGGAGCCCATAGCACAGGCCTTTTCAATGCTCCTCAAATTTGGCTAGTGGCTGATTCTGGAGAGACACCTGATCCCACTCAGTCTCTTGTGTGCCTTAGGGCTCAGTTTGATATAATCAAGAGGACAATTGCTTTGTCTCTGGGTCCCGATGTTCTGGAACAGACTACTCCTTGCCCTGGCTTCTTCCCACCTGCGTGCCTTTGAGTGTCTAAAATGATTGACACTATGGTGTTTATGGATCCGATGGTGAACGCTCCGGAGAAGGCGGCCATTCTGGAAGGGGTTTCTCCAGCAGTGGGAGCCAGGAAGCAGAATTCACGTCATCTACATAACCTTCAGTCATGAGAGCGAGCCCTCTGGTGGCTGCAATGGAGAAACTGGCTCATTTGTCATTCCAGTGCCCCATTTGCTGGTTCACAATCATGGCTGATGCCAACAATACGGGATGGGGGGCTTGCTCCCTGTCAGGAATAGCTCAAGGCTGGTGGGACTGTCAATTTCACAAGATTATGTTGAACATTCTGAAACTATGGGCAGCCTTCTTCACCCTACAGGCCTTTCACCATATAACGAAGGGAGCATCAGTGCTCTTAGGGTAGTCAACACTACGACAGTCTCCTCAGTGGCGGCTGGTGAAGTTTTAGGATGGGGGGCCAGACCCCACTCTTCCTTTTTGACCCCTCCCACTTCTTGTAAGCCCCACCTATAATAGAATCCACCCACTCCATCCCCTGTATTCCACACATTGCGTGAGGAGTATACAGCCCAGTATCACAGGACAGAGTATACAGCTCAGCATCAGAGGACAGGGTATACAGCTCAGCATCACAGGACAGAGTATACAGCCAGCATCACAGGGCACAGTATACAGCTCAGAGTATACAGCCAGTATCACAGGTAGGGGTATATAGCCAGTATCACAGGTAGGGGTATGTAGCCAGTATCACAAGTAGGGGTATATAGCCAGTATTACAGGTAAGGGTATGTAGCCAGTATCACAAGAAGGGGTATATAGCCAGTATCATAGCTGTTGTATGTAGCCAGTATCACAGGTAGGGGTATGTAGGCAATTACACAGGTAGGGGTATGTAGCCAGTTACACAGGGAGGGGTATGTTGCCAGTATCAGAGGGAGGGGTATATAGGCAATTACACAGGGAGGGGCATGCTGCCAGTTACACAGGTAGGGGTATGCAGCCAATTACACAGGTAGGGGTATGTAGGCAATTACACAGGGAGGGGTATGTAGCCAGTTACACAGGTAGGGGTATGTAGGCAATTACACAGGGAGGGGTATGTAGCCAGTTACACAGGTAGGGGTATGTAGCCAGTTACACAGGTAGGGGTATGTAGCCAGTTACACAGGGAGGGGTATGTAGCCAGTTACACAGGTAGGGGTATGTAGCCAGATACACAGGGAGGGGTATATAGGCAATTACACAGGGAGGGGTATGTAGCCAGTTACACAGGTAGGGGTATGTAGGCAATTACACAGGGAGGGGTATATAGCCAGTATCACCGGTAGGGGTATAGCTAGAGCACAGCACCCCCATCCCCCCGCCGCGGGACTCGTAGCACTAATAGCAGGCGGCCGACCCCCCTCCCCCCGTGCGGCCTCGCGGCTCTCAGTCATGGGGGGTGCTGTCATGTCACTAACAGCACCCAACCCCCCTCACGGTTTGAACGGCACGGCACTTACCACTGTGTGTCCTCCACAGTGTAGGGCAGTGTAGGGCAGTGTAGAGCAGCGGCTGCTGTCTCCTCCGCTGTATGCCCTCCTCCATTCCTCAGTGTAGGGCAGCAGTGGTGGAATCTTCTCCTCTCCTCTTTGTGTCTCCCCATCCTTAGCGCCAGACTAAAAAATTGATTCGCTATGGGTGGGATCCCATGAAAATAGCGAAAATTGATTTGCTATGGGTGGATCCCAGGTTCCCACTCCACACGAGTGGGATCCACCCTTTTTTGAAGCCTATTAGAGCTTCCGGCTCTAGTCAGGTGCTTAAAAAAAACACCTCCTCCCGCCCCCGCCATAGGACTCCATGTGACCGACGTCCTGAAAGGGGCCAGGCGCATGGATGGGGGGGGAGGTGGTAGAGATGGGGGGGGGCGCCCTTAACCACTTGCTTACTGGGCACTTAAACTCCCCCTCCTGCCCAGACCAATTTTCGGCTTTCAGCGCTGTCGCACTTTAAATTACAATTGCGCGGTCGTGCGATGTTGTACCCAAACAACATCTTTATCATTTTTTTCCCACAAATAGAGCTTTCTTTTGGTGGTATTTGATCACTTCTGCGGTTTTTATTTTTTGCGCTATAAACAAACAAACAGCGAAGATTTTGAAAAAGAACAATATTTTTTACTTTTTGCTATAATAAATATCCAAAAATAAAAAAATATTCATGAGTTTTGGCCAATATATATTCTTCTACATATTTTTGGTAAAAAAATATCGTTATCGGCGTATATTGATTGGTTTGCGCAAAAGTTACTGCGTCTACAAACTATGGGAATTGATTTATGGTGTTTTTATTATTATTATTTTATTTTTTACTAGTAATGGCAGCGATCTGCTATTTTTAGCGGGACTGCAACATTGCAGCGGACATGTCGGACATTTTTTACGCCTTTTTGGGGCCACTGACATTTATACAGCGATCAGAAATGTAAATAGCCACCGATTACTGTATAAATGTCACTGGCAGGAAAGGGGTTAACACTAAGGGGGCAGTAAAGGGGTTAACTGTGTTTCCTGTATGTGTTCTAACTGTATGGGGGCTTGGCTGGCAGGGACATAACAGATCTCACTGATCCCGATCACAGGGATCAGTAGATCTGTTATGTCACCCCTAACAGAACGGAGAACCGCCGTGTTTACATTGGCGGTTCCCCATTCTGCCACTCTATTAGGCGATCACGGGTCTCCAGCAGACATAGAGTCCACTCAATCCGCGGGCAGGCCCACGCAGTGCACGGTGGCCGTGAGAGCGCCCGCCGCCGGCTGTCAGTGCACACGGGGAGCGTGCAAAGGGGCGGATGTCCATGGACGTCCCAACGGCAATTCAGATCCACGCTGCAGCAGTCTTTCAGCTATAGCGCCGATCTGTAGTGGTTAATGCACGGGTTGCCCCTGGGTCTCCTACAATAGAAGACAAGGGGGGACTCACAGCCTGTTCTCTATTACAGGAAGTGGAGCCAATTATGTCTTGGGCTCAGAAGAATTGAGCGTATATCTTAGCTGCTTTTGTCCCTGGAGTCCAGAATATTCTAACAGACTTTCTTTCCAGAGTCCAGAATATACTAACAGACTTTCTTTCCAGAGTCCAATTGGACAACAGCGAATGGTCTCTATACGTGAAGTTTTTCAGGTGCAGATGCCCTGACAGATCATTGGAAATGCAGAGTGTCCTGTGCGTTTCTTCCAGTCCTGGTCATCCTCGGGGTTTCTATGAAGACTCCAAACAGAAGTTGTGGAAGTAGTGGCAGTGATGACTTATTGGCCAATTAGGCCAAGGTTCCCCTTGCTAGCACTGTTCAGCTACCGGAACCCAGTGCCCCTTCTACTCAGGCCAGACATTCTGTCACGGGTGCAATTCTACATCCATGTCGAGCACGGTTATGTCTGATTGTCTGGTTCTTGAGATTGGAGGTCCTCGGCTGCTCTTCCAGGGTTATCTCCTCTCTTGAATGCTAGGAGAGTGAACACAAAGTTTACAGGAGAATCTGGTCAAAGTTTGTGTAATACATGTCTGCTGCTGATGGATCAGTGATCTAGAAGTTATAAATAGTCTGGGCTTCCTCCAGTCAGATTTAGATCAGCTGCCTCAGAGTACAAGTGTCAGCTTTATCGGCCTTCACAGGTGTATCCAGGTCAAAGCATCTTTTCCTGTCCAACAATTCTTCAAGGGACCAACTAGGCTCAGACCTTGGAGTAAAGCTGGCCATACATTATACAATTTTCTTATTCAAATTCCTTTATATTTACCTTCAGCTGTGTAGTACAAGGACCTGCTTGATTGCACACAAATTGAAAGTGTTTAGATTTTACCTCATATTATGTGGTTTTGGTAAATTTAAAGGAAATCTATAGAAGAAAATTGTATAATGTATGGCCAGCCTTAGCCGAGGTTTTCCAAATCGAGTCTCCCTCTTTTTCCCAACTCCCTCTCGGGAATTGGAGCGGAGTGTTCTAGGGCTGCCTCTGTTAAAGGCCTCTCTGTCAAGTGTGCCTTTCTCCTGGCTGTCATGTCGGCATAAAAAGCCTCAGAGATTGATTCACCGGTCAGGGAGAACTTTTCTTAACTTTATTTCCAGTTTGAGCGGTGCTGTTACCTATGCTTGGCTCAATTTCCAAGGGTACATCAGTCTTTTATGGGAAGCAAGAAAATTGTTCTGCCAACCTTTAGAGTACTTACTTGCGTGCTTTAGACAGGAGAGGTCGCGCTGTGGCTTAGTTGGTTAAAGCGCATGTCTAGTAGACAGGGAATCCTGAGTTCGACTCTCAGCAGTACCTTCCTTTGATTCTAGGAATCTCTGATATCTACAAGCTACAGCTTCCTTCAGGCTTCAGAATGCCTGTTCATTCCTTTTGCCAGAAAGGACAAAGGGAAACCAGCCTCATCTAAGACGTTTGTGGCATGGATTGTCTAGGCCATCCGACAGGCTCACAGAGCCGAGGGCTTGGCTCCTTTGGAGGTGGTGACTGCTCACTCAACCAGGAGTGTGTCTACATCCTGGGTGGCTTCACAGCATGTGGTTCCCAATGTAATTGGTTGGACGGCCTTGTGGTTCCTGACCAATACTTTTATGGCTAATAATTGTGTAGAGCTGGCCTCTTTATCTTCTGTTAATTTTGGTTAGCAAATCCTGTCAGTTGATGGTGTCAGTTAAACCCTTTTCTTAAGTTCTGCAATTGCCCACCCATGTGTGTATGGCTAGTTATTTCCCATACGTATGCTGCCATGGAGTTCATAAGGAAAGGAAAAAACTATAGGTATTTGATAGGAAATTTTCAGTTTTTATATATGTAATACACATTGCTTCCTTATAAAATATATTGTCTTCATTTGTTTTACATATGATCTGCATCTACTTTTGATTGACGAATATGTAATATTTTCTTCTTTTCCTTGTTATAATATTTCTATATAATTTTCTGTATGCATTCTATTATACTTTTCTCAATAAAAAATATTGTAACCACAAATCAATGTCCCACTTCAGTGTCAGAACCTGTAAGCTGACTTGGCAACACTGTAAGCACATTACCAAATTTCAGTGCGTGCTCCAAGTGAGTCACCAGGCCCTTCTGAGAGACCAGCCTTCTTCCTGGCTCTCTCCAGCAATGGACCTCCCCTGGATCTCCTTCTTGGCACAGCTTCCTCCAGACCAGGCAGGACAGTTTCATAACCACTTTAGCACACGTTGGGCCCCAAAACAGGCTGTTGGGCCTAACAGCAGAGCTTCATCCAGCAGCACACTCCTAGGCCTCAGTCCAAGGAAAGAAACAGAGCACATGGCCTGTCTCAAATATGTATATCCTCCCCAGCACACACCAGTGGCATAAACCTCCTACTATATTGGCTGAAGAAAATATAAACATTCATAACTTAGTTTTAGTGACATCTACTGGCAAATCCTAAGCCAACTTAGCTTTGGAAAAAAGCAGGTGAAAACGAACTACAGTCCAGTAAAAAACGAAATTGACATAGTAGCCCCTATGTTAGACAAGGGGCTACAACAGTAATAGCTGTGAAAATATGAAATAGACTCCCTCAAGAACTAGTTCTGGCCAGCTCAGAAGATTGTTTAAAATAAAAAAACTATGGGTAGGTGATCCAGGGAATATTTAATTGCCTCCTGGGGGATCATAAAGGATTTTTTTCCCACAGCAGCAAATTGGATCAAGCTTTATTGTTTTCCATTTGTTTTTTTTTTTCTATTGGTTGAATTAGATGGACTAGTGTCTTTTTTCAACCTGACTATGTAATTATGTATCTGGCCAGGCGCCGTAATGGCAATGGGGGGCAGAGCAAATGCCATGTCTTATGCCATAAAGCAAGGGAAACTTAGTAAAACAAAAAAAGGGAAGAACACAGTGAACACTTTTGTTGGCTAATAAACGTAATGGTAGGCATCTAGTGATGTCTATTCTTACACAGAACTTCTACTTTAGAACATTTATTTAGCACAGGTTTACTTTGTACAACCACATTTTTTAGCAATATTTTTTGGCAATACATGGAAGAAGTCAAAGCAGATGAAAATTGAATGGTCTGGATCGAAACTAGGTGTGTGGCACGGCCTCAAATGAGACTACCATCAGGCCTAAGATCCTCATGCAGGCATTAATAGAGGAATGACCCTGAGACTGAAGGGTTGGAGAGGAACAGAAGTTTGTTCCTTGGCAGGGAGTACCGTATATACTCGAGAATAAGCCGACCCAAATGTAAGCCGAGGCACCTAATTTTACCACAAAAAACTGGGAAAATGTATTGACTCGAGTATAAGCCTAGGGTGGGAAATGCAGCAGCTACTGGTAAATTTCAAAAATAAAAATAGATACCAATACAATGACATTAATTGAGGCATCAGTAGGTTAAATGTTTTTGAAAATGTATTTCAAAGAAAAACAGTAAATAGCTCTGTAAGTGGAAAAGAGGGTCAACAAAAACAATATGGTATCAACAATAACTTTAAAAGTACAAAAACCTTAGCTCAATCAGCAACCAAGCTAAAACACAAGAGCTAAAATCCTTCAAAACTGGATTTCTCCTCCTCATCAT
The DNA here is from genome assembly GCA_018402905.1 of Glandirana rugosa. Taxonomy (NCBI): domain Eukaryota; kingdom Metazoa; phylum Chordata; class Amphibia; order Anura; family Ranidae; genus Glandirana; species Glandirana rugosa. The sequence goes on from BLSH010032195.1 coordinate 1,823,067, forward strand.
CTGTATGTCCAAATAGAACTTCAGCTTCAGCTGGTGTGAGGTTATCAGCATAGACATTGTCATCATCACTGAGTTCGCAGTCGTCACCATCACTGCTGTCGTTCTCATACAAAGCGATTTCTTCGCTGCCATCATTACTAATGCCACATTTCTTGAAGGCGTGTTGCACCATGTCCTCTGGAATCTCTTCCCATGCATCACAAACCCACTTTGCTATCAATTCTATGATGGGCTTCCTCAGATTTCCAACTTTTGTCAGTCGGGCTTGACCAGATGACATACATTCATGCCACATCTTTCGCACATGGTCTTTGAAAGGTTTATTTAAACACACATCTAGGGGCTGCAATACACATGTAAGCCCACCTGTAATAACGGCCAAAGTAACTTGAGAAGACTTTGCCAATTTTTTTATGTCATCAGATATGTGGGCTCTGAACATATCCCAAACTGGCAATGATGTTTTTTTTCTTTAAGGCTGCTTCTGGTCGTTCGTGCCAAATTTCTTCCAGCCATTTTTTTGTTCTGTTTTCATCCATCCAGCCTTTAATATGTGTGCACACTGTAATTCGTGGTGGGAATTTGACCTTTTTAGGAAAGGTCTTTCTTTTAAAAACAATGACAGAGCCGCAGCTTAGTTCCATTAGCCAAACATGACAGAACGACTGTGAAATGTTTTTTTTTCATTTCCTGTGGTTCTGAGTAAAATAGTTTTGTCTCCCAAACTTGCCACAGTTCTGTTGCTTGGAAGATCAAAGGTCATAGGCATTTCATCCATATTCCAAATATCTCCCAGGTCATAGCTATGGATCCTTCTTTGTTTTATGATGAATGAATGGAATGACATCACTTTTTCATCAAGGTCTTTTGGCAACTTCTGTGAAATCTTTGTTCTTTGCCACAAACATAGGGCAAACCTATTCACAAAGCGGGTACACCATCCTGCTGATGCAACATTTTCAATGCCTGGTGCTTTTAATTTGTCATCTTTAGCCATTTGAAGGGCACGTAAGCGAATTCCCATGCGTGTTACACAGTACACATTTTGACGACACTCCATAACCCATTTATGCAATTCAGTCTCTAGAGCCCCATATGAGGTCGTTAAACCACGTCAAGCTTTTTTGCCTTTGGAATCTTTTCCAAGCCAGCTTTTATTTTTCGCAACTCCCTCAATTGTTTTTCGTCAACACAAAATTCCCTACTTGCAATACTGTTATCGCTTTTTTCTGCTCTTGACACAACCTTAAGTTTGAAACCAGCTTTGTATGACCTGCATTTTTGTTTTGGTCCAGGATTAGAAGTACCGGTATTGGGATCTATTTCTAACAGGATAAAAAAAAATTACTTCTCATAAGCCCCACCCCTTATAGAATCCACCCACTCCCCGTCTCCTGTATTCCACATATTGTGTCAGGAGTATACAGCTCAGCCTCACAGGTGGGGTATATTGCAGCCAGTAACACAGTATGCAGCCAGTACACAGGTATTATAGCCAGAACACAGGGGACTGAGAGCCAGTACACAGGTATTGTAGCCAGAACACAAGGGACTGGTAGCCAGCACACAGGTATTGTAGCCAGAACACAGGGGACAGGTAGCCAGTACACAGGTATCGTAACCATTACACAGGTATTGTAGCCATTACACCGGGAGAGGGAGCCATTACACAGGAACAGGGAGCCATTACACAGGGACTCAGCAATTACACAGGGACAAGGACTCAGCCATTACACAAGGACAGGGAGCCATTACACAGGGACTCAGCCATTACACAGATATTGTAGCCATTACACAGGGACTCAGCCATTACAAAGGAACAGGGAGCCATTACACAGGGACTCAGCCATTACACAGGTATTGTAGCCATTACACAGGGACTCAGCCATTACACAGTGACAGGGAGCCATTACACAGGGACTCAGCCATTACACAGGGACAGGGACTCGGCCATTACACAAGGAGAGGGAGCCATTTCACAGTGGCACAGAAAGGGAGCCATTACAATGGGTACTGTGTACCATTACACAGATATTTTAGCCATTACACAGGGACTCAGCCATTACAAATGGACAGGGAGCCATTACACAGGGACTCAGCCATTACACAGGTATTGTAGCCATTACACAGGGACTCAGCCATTACACAGGGACAGGGAACCATTACACAGGGACAGGGAGCCATTACACAGGGACAGGGAGCCATTACACAGGTATTGTAGCCATTACACAGGAACTCAGCCATTACACAGGTATTGTAGCCATTACACAGGGACTCGCCCATTACACAGGTATTGTACCATTACACAGGGACTCAGCCATTACACAGGGACAGGGACTCAGCCATTACACAGGGACAGGGAGCCATTACATAGCAGCACAGTACCTTTGAATCCTCTCCTTTCCTCGTCCTCAAGTGCAGAGTCAGCCGTTCTGGACCTGCCCCCACCCACAGCACAGTGACAAGCCAATCACTGGCAGTCACTGGGCAGCCAATCAGTCTATGTATGTGTGCTGTTCAGCACACATACATTGACTTTTAGGAGCAAGCCCTGGAGAAGAGCCCCAGGTACACATAGAAGCGACATCGGACCACCCACAGAGGCTGCAGGCACCTGCAGATGAGTGGGACCCTCACTCGAGTATAAGCCGAGGGGGGCCTTTTTCAGCATAAAAAAAAACCTCGACTTATACTCGAGTATATACGGTAACTGGTCCGGGCCATAATCCATTGTCAGGCCCAGATACTCAGGAGAAATGGTTCCAGAGATTACTTCTGAAAGTTTACAATCCAACTGAATCTCTCCAGAGTCCACCCAGTGGACATTGTCTCATAGGGTTAGAGAGGTTTGGTCCTTTAACCACTTCAGCCCCAAAAGGATTTCCCCCTTTATGACCAGAGCACTTTTTGCGATTCGGCACTGCGTTGCTTTAACTGACAGTTGTGCGTTCGTGCGATGTTGTACCCAAATGAAATTGATGTCCTTTTTCCCCACAAATAGAGCTTTCTTTTGGTGGTATTTGATCACCTGCGCGGCTTTTATTTTTTGCGCTATAAACAAACAAAGAACGACAATTTTGCAAAAAACCCAATATTTCTAACTTTTTGCTAAAATACATATCCAAAAAAAAACAAAAAAAAACAAATTTCCTGGTGCATCATGGCAGCATACACATGGGTTGTGGCTCCGCCCCCACAACATGATAGGACTGGTTAACTATAAATCAAAGACAGACCCGGCTCACCGCATTCTCCTTCTTTTCCTCACCTGATCAGGACTGGAGTCGCGAGGTATCCCTTACCGCTTGTCGCCCCAGCCAAGTTCAGCCTCTCTTGGTTGGAAGTCCTTCCTGTACAGTCTCTAAACGAGCTATATGGTTGGAAGCCCCATTCTGGTGGTCTGGGGGGCATATTTCAGCTTCTCCTGGGTGGATGTCCTTCCTGTACAGTCTCTAAATGAGCTATATGGTTGAAACCCTGGGTGGATATCCTTCCTGTACAGTCTCTAAATGAGCGATATGGTTGGAGCCCGATGCTGGTGCAGGCCTCTCAAAGAAAGCTTTAAACAAGCTTTGACGTAAGTGACAGCGTTTCCCTTTTCTTTCCATATGCTTTTAACTTCTTTTCTCTGTTTTGTGGGCGTTTGCCATTTCTAAGATGGCTGCAACAATGCAAGTTCACTCTGAGCATGAGAGGCAGGAAGTGATGCGGTCTCTGTGACCAGTTTCCTGGCTGGAATTTCACCAAGATGATGATCTGAGTATGCTCAGGCACTGATCTCACTAATGGCAAAATGTGACAGTTTTAAATGGTTTTATGACATTTTTGGGCAACACATGGTGGAGCTCTCTACTCATGCATGCTGGATGCTTTTGTGGTCATTGTTTGCAGGTATGTTTTCCCTTTGTATGGTATTCATCTGGACTTTTCCTATCTTTCTCAGTGTTGCTCTGGGATCATTGTACTCTTAATGGCATTCACCTGGGCTCTTCCTATCCCCTTCTCAATGCTCGCTCTGGGATCACTGTGCTATGCTGTTTTTAAAGTTAAGTCTGCTGCTTGCTCTGTTTCTATGGGGAACGCTGTCCAGTCAGACCACCCATTGCTTTTAAGGTAAAGGGATTAGGTAAGTAGTGAAGATTGAGAAAAAGAGAGCCAATATCTATAGTCCTGTAAGGACCACAAGATGGAGGGAGCCTTCTAAAGGTCAAGGCAAGTCACTATCTAAAGAACAGACATCCAGGCAATGTTGATTAAGGTCACCGTCTTACCACCTTAATTGTTAGTTCTCCCCATTTACAAACATCACAAGTTACCAGACCTAATAGGTACTGCATTTGTGGTAGAAAGTCATTGCCTGCCAAGCTAGTATGTCAAATATGCCTGGAACAAGCAGGATACAGCCCTGCAAGGACCTCAAGATGAAGGTAGCCTTCTAAAAGCCAGAACAATCGCCATTTAGGCACAGACATCCAGGCAACATTGACCAAGGTCATCATCTCACCTCTCATTATTATTGCTCCCTGTTTACAAACCTCACAGTTTACCAGCCCTAATGGTGGCTGCATTTGTGGTGGAGAGTCATTGTTTGACAAGCTAGTATGTCAAGTCCGCTTGGAGGAAGAGACAACTGACAAATAAGGGGATGTCTGGAAAGTAGCTGCCTTGATTAAAGAATCAGCCAAGGAGTTGATACATGAAATCTGTAATCCCCAGTTGGTGGCTGAATTGCCTAGCACTTCCAACCAGAGCCAGTAGGTGGTGTCCAAATTGGAAAGCTTGTCAGAGGAAGAAAGTGTTAAAGGGGCCACAAGCTTTGAAGATTGCCCAATAGAGCCTTTTTGTAAGGCAATTGCCTGGGGTGAAGTGGAGGAAACTCTCCACAAGATTAGAAAGTATTCATTCCCTTCACTGAACTGGAAGAGTTGATCCAGGAAGAATGGAGGGGTCAGAGGAAAAGGCCTGTATAAACAGAACTGTATACTCTGAAAAAGCTAACA
>BLSH010032195.1:1830670-1841906 GCA_018402905.1 Glandirana rugosa
CACAGTTTTACCAGGCTGTACAGGCGGTGTTACAGCGTCAGGGCGATTTTTAGTGTCTAGTGACGGTAATGATCATTTTTTAATTTTGCGGTATTTAATTAAGAGTAACAAGTATTTGTACGGTAGAAAACGCGTTTGGTTAGTTATACGCGGCTAACGCTAAAAAAAAAATTGTTTTTATACTTCTTCTTATACATAGCGGGTTTTGACTACTTATTTTGCCTTTTAACATATGAGTGGAAAGGCATTAAAAGGAAAGGACCACGTAGAAGTACCGTCGTATGTGTACCCAACACCGAGGCGGGGGTGTTGTACTATCCTGACCAATTGATATTTAGTTTCTGTCTGGGCCGAGTGGCGTAAGAGACATTGAGAGTGGTTAAACCCGCCCCTAGACATACGACGTCCTATCATGTTGTGGGGGCGGAGCCACAACCCATGTGTATGCTGCCATGAAGATGCACCAGGAAAGGAAAATTACGGAAAGGTGAGTATACAATTTTCCGTTTTATTCATCAGTTTTGGGCGATACATATTCTTCTTCATATTTTTGTTAAAAAAAAAATCGCAATCGGCGCATATTGATTGGTTTGCGCAAAAGATGGCATGTTTATGAACAATGAGAATTAATTTATGGCGTTTTAATTTTTTACTAGTAATGGCAGTGATCTGTGATTTTTAGCGGGACTGCGACATTGTGGCGGACATGTCGGACCATTTTGACACTTTTTTGGGACCATTGGCATTTATACAGTGATCAGTGCTATGAAAATGCTGGCAGGGAAGGGGTTAACACCAGGGGGGCGATCAAGGGGTTAAGTGTGTTCCCTGGGATATGTTACTAACTGTATGGGGCTGGACTGACTGGGGGAGGAGAGAGATCGCGGCTCCCATATACAAGGAGCATACGATCACACTCCTTCCCCCCTGACAGAACAGGGATCCACTTGTTTACATTATCGGTCCCCATTCTGTCACTGCAGGGGAGCGATCGCGGGTAGCCAGCGGACATTGAGGCCGGCGGACATTGAGTCCGCCGTACCCGCTCCCTGGCTCCCCTGCTACAGTGAGCATGCGATGCTCAATCTCGCAGCTGCCGTCAGATGGCGGCTTTTGGCGTTATCGAGCCACACTGTCGCCATCAATCGATGGCGGGAGGTCCGGAACCGGATAACAGGAGATCGTCCAGGTATCCCACAACATGTATTTCCTGAGAATGGAGCAGAGATAGGACTGGGGCAAGCACCTTGGTGAAAAGCCAGGATGCCATAGACAGGCCAATGGTAAGGGTGACAAATTGGTAATGTTGAGCGCTCACAGCAAAATACAAAGAGTGCTAGTGAGGAGGAAAGATGGGAATGTGCAGGCAAGCATCCCTATTGTCTACCGAGGCTAGAAGGTCCCCAGGAAGGAGGGAGGCAATGACCAACCAGGCCGATCCCATGTGAAATTTTTGAACTTGCAAGTACAAGTTGACAGATTTCAGATCCAGGATGGTCTGAGTGCTTTCACTTGCCTTGGGAACTATGAACGGGTTTGAGTAGAAAGCTGAAAATCTTTCCTCATTTTGGAATAGTGTAATGACCCCCTGAAAGAGACCAGAAGGCCAAAAAGGCCAATAGATGTCCCTGCACTTATCAGTGCCCATCCACTGGGAGGGGGGCTTGGAGTTCCATGTCTTCTGACAAACGTGCACTCCAGGATTAGACTTTGTGGCCTGAGAGAGATGACCAGAGCTTTTCCTAGTCTCAGGAGTCCAATGTCTACCATCAGGAGCATGCATCATCTTTTTCTGGAGAGGAGAATACTTTTCCTCCTCTGTTTCTTTGATATAATAGTCAAAGGAACTATTACACAGGTACTCTCCCTTAAAGGGCATCTCCTTGAGGTGCCTCTTGCATGGGAGTTCTGCTGATCAGCATTTCAGCTAAAGGATCCTTCTCATATGGACGGACAGGAAGCTCGTCCTTGAGAGCTGGTGAAGCATTTCTGCCAAACTGTTCACACACTAGTGCAAAACCACAATAAAAGCTTCTGGTGGTGGTGAACTCAGGGATCCATTAAAATGGAACTAGGTTCTGGGGCCGTGTTTAGTGAAGATAGCTGGGCCCTGACAGATGGTAGTAGTGGTAACCTAAAGTTGCATGTTGTGGCCCACCAAAGAAAACAAAACTTCTAACATCTTGTTTACCAGGTCCTTGGACACGCGGTTATCCTCAACAGGAATTGTTAATGTCTTGTTTAGGCAAGAAATGTCTGGGTCAGTTACAGGGATTGTCTATTTCTGAAGAACACCCTCCACAATGGGATATTGCTGAGCAAAATGTTTAAGAGGGGCAAAGAGTTTTTCATCTTGAGCCTAGTCACCATACAAGATGGACTGTGGGTGTGCACTAGGAAGGTCTTTGTGGTCTTAGCAGGTTTTGATAAGTTTAGGGAACCCAATGCCGGAGACCTTAGGGTGAGCAGACTCTCTGGTCTAGCGTTAAACCATGAATGTACCACATCAATGAGGAGCACATAGGCAGCACATCAGCCACAAAAGCAGTCAGAGACCAACTTTGGGGTTCATTTGTGACCATTGTAATCTATGGCCTCCAATAGGACCAAGATCCTTTCAAACAATCTCCTGCACTGATCTCCTGTATTAATGTATTACTGAATGTTACAAAGTGTCTATAAAATTCCACTTTAAGACAATCTCCTGTGTTCTGGAATGTGATGCTCCATCTAGTAAAATTTGCCTCTTACCGGATATGATGGATCCCTTTTACAGGGATCAAACTCGCTCTATAAACATAACTGTAGATGTTGCTCTCTTGACTACCACATATCCATGTATTCCAAAGAGACTTGGACTCAAGAGATCAAAGCATTGGATTACTCCCATGAACATTCAGCCCGCTTGTGTTGCGATGATTGTGTGTTTTGAGTTATTTTTTTTTTTACACTGTTATACAAGCTGTACACTCACTACTTTACATTGTAGCAAAGTGCCATTTCTTCAGTGCTGTCACATAAAAAGATATAATAAATATTTACAAAAATGTGAGGGGTGTACTCACTTTTGTGAGATACTGTATGATTTCCAAATATTGGAGTTCCATCTAGGTTTAAAATGGATTAAAATGGATATAAGACTTTTTTGAATCAACACACCTGAGATATCCAATTCGGCAATCATCGCAACACAAGCAGGCTGAATGTTCATGGGAGCAACCCAATGCTTTGATCTCTGACTCACTGGAGTCCAAGTCTCTTTGGAATACATGGATATGTGGTAGTGAAGAGAGCAACATCTACACAAGCGGTTATGTTTATAGAGTGAGTTTAATCTCTGTAATAGTCATATCCGGTAAGAGGCCAATTTTACTAGATGGAGCACCACATTCCAGAACACAGGAGATTGTCTTAAAGTGGAATGTTATATTTACTTTGAACATTCAGTGATATACAGGGTGGGCCATTTATATGGATACACCTTAATAAAATGGGAATGGTTGGTGATATTAACTTCCTGTTTGTGGCACATTAGTATATGTGAGGGGGGAAACTTTTCAAGATGGGTGGTGACCATGGCGGCCATTTTGAAGCCAGCCATTTTGAATCCAACTTTTGTTTTTTCAATAGGAAGAGGGTCATGTGACACATCAAACTTATTGGGAATTTCACAAGAAAAACAATGGTGTGCTTGGTTTTAACGTAACTTTATTCTTTCATGAGTTATTTACAAGTTTCTGACCACTTATAAAATGTGTTCAATGTGCTGCCCATTGTGTTGGATTGTCAATGCAACCCTCTTCTCCCACTCTTCACACACTGATAGCAACACCGCAGGAGAAATGCTAGCACAGGCTTCCAGTATCCGTAGTTTGAGGTGCTGCACATCTCGTATCTTCACAGCATAGACCCCAAAGATAAAAGTCTAAGGGGGTCAGATCGGAAGACCTTGGGGGCCATTCAACTGGCCCACGACGACCAATCCACTTTCCAGGAAACTGTTCATCTAGGAATGCTCGGACCTGACACCCATAATGTGGTGGTGCACCATCTTGCTGGAACTATGATGTCGGTGATAGGGAATTGCTGGCCTTCAAGTCGGCTTTGGAGGAATTAGCGGTACCTCCTGGAAGGAGCAGCTCACCCGGTATTGGTTTTTACTAACCATAAAAACCATAAAAAAAACCATATGCTGTGAAGATACGAGATGTGCAGCACCTGAAACTATGGATACCGGAAGCCTGTGCTAGCATTTCTCCTGCGGTGTTGCTATCGGTGTGTAAAGAGTGGGAGAAGGGGGTTGCATTGACAATCCAACACAATAGGCAGCACATTGAACACATTTTATAAGTGGTCAGAAACTTGTAAATAACTCATGAAAGAATAAAGTTACGTTAAAACCAAGCACACCATTGTTTTTCTTGTGAAATTCCCAATATGTTTGATGTGTCACATGACCCTCTTCCTATTGAAAAAACAAAAGTTGGATTCAAAATGGCCGACTTCAAAATGGCCGCCATGGTCACCACCCATCTTGAAAAGTTTCCCCCATCACATATACTAATGTGCCACAAACAGGAAGTTAATATCACCAACCATTCCCATTTTATTAAGGTGTATCCATATAAATGGCCCACCCTGTACATCAATACAGGAGATCAGTGCAGGAGATTGTTTGAAAAGATCCCCTTTGACACGCTGTTTCATATATTCATATTTATGTGCACAAACTTTGTTTTTTGAATTTACAGTCACACTGACATCAATTTTTGAAAAAATTGTATTGGACATGTATACAGTATATATTCATTTTGTTGTTTTTTTCACATATTTATCAATAATTATTATTGTTGTTTATGCACTAGTCACCTTATTGCTATCCACCTTTATATTGAGTCACATTAAAGTAACATTGTTGTTTATGCATCAGTCACTTTATTGCAATTCACTTTTTTACTTTATTAAGTTATATTGCTTTGCACAGGAATAGCGCAGCATTTGTATTTATCTTTTGTTGGCTCCGTTCCTGGTCTTGGGTAGTGGCTGTTCCATCATTTCAAACCAGCGCAGAGATTTTTTATTTATACAAGGACCAAGATCCTGCCTATAATATCACATGGTGGCAGAATTTTCCTCTAGATAGGTAGGAGAAAGACTGTGTGGCCCAAGGGCCAGTGGAGTTCCCAGAGAAATGCAGGGAATCAGACCGGGGGGCAGGGCAGTTCTTAGAATAGAGGGTACTAGGGCCCTTTGGAAACAGTCTGTCATCTTCTCCTGGAGCTGCTAGCTGAGTCTTAGTCAGTGAGACTTTCTGCCCTTTGCACCTGTGCCTGTGATCTGCCATGTGTAATCCAAAATGTCCCCAAAGGGATACCCACAACCTTCACTACTGCTAAGAGAGAACGGTGAAGCTTTCTATGCCAGGACACATCCAAAGATCGTTGCGCTGTACACGGAGGACCCTGCCCGGAGAATGCACACTAGGGAAAAGAAAATGTGCAGTAGGGCTGGAATATTGAGGCAACCTAGTACGCTAGACTTGCCCGAAATGGAGGCTTGATAAAGGTTCCAAATTTAAAAAGACAAATGCTTCTGCTCTTTGACACATAATTTAAAGTGTTGCAATACAAGCTCCATCATAGCCACCCAAAAGGGAGCACCAGCATACTGGGACCAGAGCGGGTGCAAATACATTGCACATTACAGTGACACATGCCTTTCTCGTGAAGCAGGCCACATCCTGATTTCATAATCCATAATGGGCTTAATCCTGAAGGGGTTTGTAGGGGCAGACACAGCCCTTGACCTTGATAAGTGCCAAGGTGAGCACCCACACAGAATCCAGTGCCTGAAGCAACTTTACAGACTGCCCCCATATCTTCCTACAGGCGGAGACTGTGTATGATCCCCCAAGGCTTAGATGAACAGTCACCAGATCTAGAAAGCTGATGAAGTGACTATGGTGCAGTTAGGATAGATAGAAGAACCTTGACAAAAAACAACCTAAAATAACTAACCTCTCAGTAGAGAAGAAACCTCTATTACCTAAGTACACTACCAAAAATGGAGACTTGCTAGGAGTGGGAGGGATCATATAGAGGGTGCCCTTGCAGTTTTTTGCCATTGTCTATTCACATGACAGTAACGGCATGTAACCCATGGTTAAGAATAGGATCCTGTGTCCTTTACTGTATGATTAAGAAAACTGTGTAACATATATAATGCCGAACAGGCCATTTAATAAGTAATGGAGAGGTTTGAGGTTAATAAAAGAAAAAAAACAAATAAGCATGCATATCCACCTTCATGATACAGCATCCACATGACACTGCAGCTGCCCTATGCTGGCGCTAAGTCCAAGAACCTTTTGATCACATGTCTGTTGATCTGTCAGATGTTAGTTTGCTCACATCGGAGAACAATTAACTGTTAGCCACTGCCCCTGCTCTGCAACTGCAGCACTCATTGGACTGACAGACTGCAGCTAGGGTGGGGGCAGCTGGTTCCAGCTCTCAGTAGCTCCTGAAAGGCAGATCAATCTTTCAGTCAGGCAGCCAGGTATCATTCCTGTTCACAATTCATAAAGAACCTAAATGTCTGCTGAGTCATATTTATTTATGTATGGTGCATAACAAAAGTGATAAAACTTACTGGCAGGTGGCCTTGTGACTTTATCAAGGGGTTTTAATTTGATGCGAAGGAAGTCTGCAATTTCCTTGTCTTCTTCTTTTTCTCTGAGGGTAGAAATTGAAATGAATAATATAAACCAATTAACCTTGGTATAATCAGTATTTATACATATGGAGAAGTTTGTATAACATCTAATTAATTTGACATTGATGGACTCACTACACTGTACAAGCTGTTACATGGGTTCAGTGTATAACACAATAACTTTATATTTAGGGGGTCAGGTATGATGGCTAGTGTTGGGCAAACGGCTCAAGCTAACCAAAAGTTTGACTTGAACATCGCCTGTTCACCCGTTCGATCATCCCACCGAGCACCCCACAATGCACTGCATGCTTCACAGTGCATTCTAGGGCCCTAATTGGATGAAGCCTTGCACCTGACCGCTGGTCAGGTGCAAGGCTTCACCAATTAGCACTGTCAGAGCCCTGACTGGACAAAGTGATACTTTCTCCAATCACGGCTCAGTGCTCACAGTCCCACCCCACACTGTAAAAGGTAACTTCCCATATAAAGCTGTTGCAGTGTGTTGGAGTGGAGATAGAGCAGGGCTCAGTTTGCTACTAGCGAGTTCGAATGTTCACTTATTGTGACTCTAAATAATATTTAGTGCTGTACACCCAATTTTTTTTTGTTGTTGCATGTTTTTTTTTTCTGTCCCCTGCCTTGCCCCCCTTTTTTTTTTTTGTCAGACTGCGATTTTGTTATTCCCCTTTGTTAATTTTTGTATTTATTTTTATAGTTTTTACATTTCTGTGAGCACTTTTTGCGATTCGGCACTGCGTTGCTTTAACTGACAATTGCGCGGTCGTGTGATGTTGTACCCAAACAAAATTTGCGTCCCTTTCTTCCCACAAATAGAGCTTTCTTTTGGTGGCATTTGATCACCTCTGCGTCATTTCTGATCACCGCTATAAACAAAAGAAGAGCGACCATTTTGCAAAAAAAACCCACATTTTTTACTTTTTGATAAAATTCAAATCCAAAAAAAATATAAAGACATTTTTTTATCACCGGTTTTGGCCGATTTATATTCTTCCTCATATTTGTGATAAAAAAAATCGCAATCAGCGTTTATTGATTGGTTTGCGCAAAAATGGCCGCGCTTACGGATGGTGAGAATTCATTTCTGGGGTTTTTATTTATTTTTTTATTTTTTACTAGTAATGGCGGCGATCTGCGATTTTATAGGGGTGCAGCGCGCGCGCGCCCCCTAGCGGCCATTCGCAGAGCGCCGTCTTTTTACGGCGATTCGCGGCCAGCGTCCACACTGCCACCATAAATATGTGGTAGGCAGTGTGGAACTGGTTAGAGCACCAAACACCACTTTTCATTCAATAAAATGCATCCAATCACATGTTTCCCAGCTTCTATTAAATTTGTGCAATAACACCCCCCATCATGTCTGGGAGGCCAGCAAAGAGAGGCAGTTGTTCCCATGCCACTATGAGGGGGCCAGTAGCGTCTGTGTCCACGGGCAAAGATGGATATGGCCTATCCTCAGGCAGGGCACATTTGTCTCTGTTTAGTGACGTTGCCCGTGCTATCCAACCACAGCATGTAGAGGAGGTAGTGGACTGGCTTACTAAACCATCCTCATCCTTTATGACCCAAGCTGACAGTAGTGCCCAGTCCACCGCAGCTGCCAGAGTGGCTTATTCTGTCTCCTTGTTCACAGCTATTCCTGCCATAGCCCCAGCATCATGCATGGAGGAAGCAGCTGAATTATTTGAACAAAGCATCAGCCACTTGCTTCTTGAGGAGGCACAAACATTACTTGATTATGATGTTAGATCTGAGGTAGAGGAAGGGAGTAACATGAACCTACAGAGAGGGGAGAACACTGATAAACAACAAAATTGGCAGTCCTGTTCCCCCAGCCGCAGTGTATTGCCAAGTTGGCTCCAGTGATGATGAGGATGGAGGGGATGATGAGGTCACTGATGGAATTTGGGTGCTGGATAGAGCACAGGAGGAAAGTGAGGGGGAGAAACAACCCAAACAAAGCAGGATGTCCTCCAGAGGCAGCCATCATGGAAGAGTAGAGAGCAGCCACCCTATTACATCAGATTGTGGAGCTGTTATCTCTGGCCCACTTCCCACAGCTTAGCTGTGTGGGCCTTTTTTTTACCACATGTGCAAGTGATTGCACTGTTGCAAATTGCAATCTCTGCCACAAGCAGATCAAGCGTGGCAAAAACAACCATTTGGGTACCACATGCTTGACCAGGCAATTAAGTTCCCACCACTTGCAAGAGCACCTGAAAGCTACACAGAAGGGACATGATTCCTCTCCTCACTCCTCACCTTTCATGTCTATGCCCACTATATCTCATGACCTCTCAGCAGCCTCCACTTACAGGGATGATAATATAGCAAAGGGTGTCACAGGTCCTTGCAACATGTCTGCCAGCAACACACCTCCAGCTGTAGAGTATAGCAGGCAAATGTATCTACCCCAGCTGCTGCAGCAAAAAAAAAAAAAAAAATACCCTCCCTGCCACCCACATGCCCAGCGTCTAAATTCCAGCTAGTCCAAATTGCTGGCTTTCCAACTCTTGCCTTTCCGTGTGGTGGAAGGCCATTCCAGCTCTGTACCATCACAAGGAAGGCAATATTTTGGCATCGTTGGGCAAGGCAGTCAGCCACAAGGTCCACATAACTGCTGACATGTGGTCCAGCAAGCATTGTCAGGGATGATATATTTTGTTCACAGCACACTGGATAACTCTGCTTGCGACTAGGAAGGATGCAGGACATGGCTCAGTGCTGGAGCTTGTTTTGCCGCCACATCTTCATACAGCTGGTGGTGATGATGTGAGATCAGCTCCACCCCCTCCTCCTCCGCACCCTCCTCTGCTGAATTGTCCTATGAACCACCAATACCCCCTAAGCATTCAAGGGGCCATTCAATGAGTCAGGCTAATAGATGCCATGCAGGGCTTCAGCTGGTCTGTCTAGGGGACAGGAGCCACGCCAGAGCAGAGATTCTTTCAGCTCTACAGGGGCAGGCCCAGAGGTGGTTCTCGCCACAGTAGCTTGAGCCAGGAATGATGGTGTGTGATAATGGCAGTAACCTTCTGTCCGCCCTTTGACCGGGATAGTTGACACATGTCCTCAATTTGGTGGTGCAGTGTATCTTAAACAGGTACGTGGGTTTGCAAGAACTTCTAAGGCAGGCCAAAAGAGTCTGTAGCCATTTCAGGTGGTTATACACAGCCAGTGTTCGGTTGGCTGAAATTCAAAGGGAATTCCACCTGCCCATAAACTGCCTGATTTGTGGCATGCCCACCAGGTGGAAATCAACTTTGGCAATGATGCAGTGGCTGCACATACAGCAGAGGGTCATCAACAAGTACCTGTGTAAGTATGGCACAAGGACAGGCTCAGGGCACCTCTGCTTTTTTCCCCTACGCCAATGGTTGATAAAAAAGGATGCATGCACTTGTACGGTCACCATCTGAGGAGGTGACAAGGATGGTGAGCCATGACAATCCATGCATCAGTGACACAATCCCTCTTGTGTTCCTGCTGGAGCATACTCTGCATGCCATTATGGGCAGGGCATATGAGGCAGAAAAGCAGGAGGAAGAGGACTTCCTTTCCTCTCAAGTAGAGTTGAGTGAACACCTGGACGTTCGGGTTCGGAGGGTCCGAACGAACTTTGGAAAAAAGTCCGGGTTCGGCACCGAACGTTGCCAGAACGTTATCCCGGACCCCGAACCCCATTGAAGTCAATAGGGACCCGAACTTTTAGGCACAAAAAGTCCTGGCAAGTGCTAGAGGGCTGCAAAAGGAAGTAAAATGGGGGTAAGAGTAGGGCAAGTGCCCTACAAAAAAAATGGGGATAGGGAAAATAAATTAAAATCAAATATGTGGAGTAGGAGCCTAGAGGTTGACTAGGCCGTGACCATGGCAGTGTAGGTGGAAGTGGCGGTGGTGGAGGAGGAGGAGGAGGTAGCCAACACTGTATTTTTTTTTTGTTGTTTGTTTATAATTGGGGTAGCCCCCAAAATATTGAGGTCTATTCAAAAAAACGAGTATACGAATGGCTGTGTGAGTCCGGTCTAAATGTTTATTCTGCACAAGGTACAGACAAGTCTTGTGGGATCCATGTGTGGTTCAATTTAATAAAGGTTAGCTTGTCCACGTTGGCTGTGGACAAACGGCTGCGCTTGTCTGTGATAACGCCTCCTGCCGTGCTAAACACACGTTCAGACAATACACTGGCTGCAGGGTAGGCCAGCACCTCCAAGGCATAAACGGCAAGCTCAGGCCAT
The DNA here is from genome assembly GCA_018402905.1 of Glandirana rugosa. Lineage (NCBI taxonomy): Eukaryota > Metazoa > Chordata > Amphibia > Anura > Ranidae > Glandirana > Glandirana rugosa. The sequence continues at coordinate 1,841,641 of BLSH010032195.1, forward strand.
GTGGCCAATTTGGAGACCCAGAAGTTGAATGGGGCAGACCCATCAGTCAGTACGTGTAGGCGTATGCACACATACTCTTGCACCATGTTGCTGAAATGCTGCCGCCTGTTAAGACGTTGTCTATCGGCTGGTGGTGCTGTTTGTTGTGGCGGGCTGCTGACAAAGCTTTGCCACATTTCGGCCATGCTAATCCTGCCTTCTGAGGTGCTGGCAGTGGCACAGCTACGTTGGTGGCCTCTTCCTCCTCCTCCTCCTCAGCCTTCGCC
>BLSH010032195.1:1847604-1861967 GCA_018402905.1 Glandirana rugosa
ACCCCGACAGATAAACGTCCAGACCCCGACAGAGAAACGACCTGACCCCGACAGATAAACGTCCAGACTCCGACAGATAAACGTCCAGACCCCGACAGATAAACGTCCAGACTCCGACAGAGAAACGACAGCCTCAGACCTGCAAAGAGACAGCCTCAGACCAGCAAAGAGACAGCCTCAGACCTGCAAATAGACAGCCCCAGACCTGCAAATAGACAGCCTCAGACCTGCAAATAGACAGCCCCAGTCCAGCAAAGAGACAGCCCCAGACCTGCAAATAGACAGCCCCAGTCCAGCAAAGAGACAGCCCCAGACATGCAAATAGACAGCCCCAGTCCAGCAAAGAGACAGCCCCAGACCTGCAAATAGACAGCCTCAGACCTGCAAAGAGACAGCCTCAGACCTGCAAAGAGACAGCCTCAGACCTGCAAAGAGACAGCCTCAGACCTGCAAAGAGACAGCCCAGACCTGCAAATAGACAGCCTCAGACCTGCAAATAGACAGCCCCAGACCTGCAAAGAGACAGCCCAGACCTGCAAATAGACAGCCCCAGACCTGCAAAGAGACAGCCTCAGACCTGCAAATAGACAGCCCCAGACAGCAAAGAGACAGCCTCAGACCTGCAAATAGACAGCCCAGACCTGCAAATAGACAGCCCAGACCTGCAAATAGACAGCTCCAGACATGCAAAGAGACAGCCTCAGACCTGCAAATAGACAGCCTCACCTCCTTGTTGTGGCCATTACATTTTGTCCATGCATTTTCGAGGCAATCCCACCCTCCCCTGGACTACATCTCCCATAATTCTTTGCAGTACAGAAGGGAGGGGGAGGGAGGAACACTGTGCTCTGTTTCCCTCCCCTAACCTCTGTACTGTGGGGAGAGTGCAGGGAGGAGGGGGCTGGCATAGGAGAGGGGCGGGATGCCGTGAGGGACTGTACTCCGAACACCAGGCAGCTTCCCGAAGGGCGGCGGCCGTGAGATGAGAAGAGCCCCTCTATCCAGTGAATGAAATTCAGAGGAGGAGTGGCTTCAGCCTTTGTGCTGCTTGTAGCATCGCCGCTCCTCCTCCTCTGAATTTCATTCACTGGATAGAGCGGCTCTTCTCATCTCACGGCCGCCGCCCTCCGGGAAGCTGTCAAACAGGATGGAATAGTCGGATTCGGGCGGGCGGGCGGCCAAAATGACATGCGGACTAGCGGCCCCGGCCCACCGGGCATATGCCCGGTGTGCCCTATGGCCAGTCCGGCCCTGGTCCTGGATTATCAGCAGCTAAGACCCTGATGCCAATGGCGCTGTTTAAGTGTGATTGAAAACTGGAATCTCTGCAAGACTGTCTAGACTGCCTAGATTTGTGGGTGTTGATTTTATCTTGAAGTAATTTTTTGGTATAGGTTTCATGGGCACAATTAACACTCAATGACAAACTGTTTGATCGGAGCATCAAATTTTAATTTTTTACAGCAATCCCACTTCCTACTTTCATCAAGCATACCCCTAGAAGGTTACGGGGTGAAGGCACCACCAACACCCAAAGACCAATTTTACCACAACTGTTTGACAGGGACGTTAATTTTCAATTAATTTTACAACAAGGCCAATTCTTACTTTCCACAAGAGTACCTCTAGAAGGCTACAGGGTGAAGACACCAACAACACCCAAAGACCATTTTTTCCAAAACTTTGTGATGGGGCATCAATTATTTTTTTTAAAGTAAGGCCAATGCTTGCTTTCATCAAGGGTACCTCTATAGCTGTGGTCTCCAAACTGCAGCCCGGGAGCCGAATGCAGCCCTTTGCCTTTAACCGGCCCTTGGGGCACTATTCCGCCCACTGACACCAACAATAGGGCCATAATTCCTGCACTGACATCAACAATTGGGGACTATTCCTCCCACAGATACCAAGGGTGGGGCACTATTTCTTTCACTAACACCAATGATATGGCACTATTACTTCCACTGACACCAAGGATGAGGCACTATTCCTCCCACTGACACCAATGATACGGTGCTATTGCTCCCACTGAAACCAACAATGAGGCACTAAAATATTCCTCTAATACTAAAGAAGGGACATGGTTTCCTCCCACTAATGCTGGGACATTTTCTACTCCCAATGGCTGTGGTCTGGCCTGCCCTGACATCTGAAACACAGTAAACTGGCCCTTTATTTAGAAAGTTTGGAGACCCCTGCTCTATAGGGTTATGGTTTGAAGGCACCACCAACACCCAAAGCTCAATTTTCCGCACCTTTTACTTCTTTTCAAAGTCTGCCAAAGAGACACCAGGCTTTATCTTAAAAAAAAAAAAAAATGTTAATCTTGGCCTGCATGTACTATAATTTTACTTCTTCACTTAAGGCTTGTGCACTGTGGTACAAAACATTATTTTCATCCAAAGTCTGCCAAAGAGACACCAGAATTTATCCAAATAATCTCTAATCTTGTTCTGAGTGGACTAAATTTTGGCCCCATGCAGTTGTTTACCAAATAAAGAAAATCATGTTCAATGTTTTTTTTTTCTTTACAAATGTCAGTTTTGCTGCAGCAGGTTCTATATATGGTACAGATGCACCACTTTACAGAAAGACGAAGGGGATCCCACAGGCACTATTTTTTATTGAATTTTTATTGTTTCACTTTAAACATCATTAAAATCACTGTTCCTTTAAAAACAATCTTTTTTTAAACTTTTTTTGCATTGGTACATGTCCCCCAGGGAAGTAGCTGGGTCCCCATACCCTTTTTACGGCCAATAACTTGCATACAAGCCTTCAAAATGGGGTTTGTCGTTCGGGTCCAAACTTTAGTGATGTTCGAGAGTTCTGGCACAAACCGAACCTGGAAGTTTTCGGCCCCTCTGTAGTAATGGCTATAGAGGAGCTTAGGGTTCACGTAGAAGTCCATGACTTTGGCCAGAACTCCGGTCATTCACTGTTTGGAAAATGAAACGAATGTAATAGTTCTCAGCCTTAGCTACAAATTAACATGCCTTGGAAGGTCCAAGCGTGGGGGGGGGGGGGGTTCTTAAGTGCTAGCCCATCCCTATAAAAGCCAGGGTTTCCAGCAACCTTTTGTCAGCGTGTTTGGAGATTTGTAGATGGGGACAGCTGCAAGTTCTCAGGGAGGGACAGTTACTGCTATACACTGAGAGCTATGCTGTTCTATACAAATTATACAATGTTGTATGGTGCTACAATACTGTGAACTGCAGTGTGGTGGGCTACAAAGTGTATAGTGTACCTCTTCCCCCATATTCACTGTGCTGTATTGTGCTTCATTACATTGTTGTGGGTTACATATTACTGTGCACCACCCTTTGTGTTTACAGTGCATGGATCCAACAGTTTTTAGGACTTAATTTTTATGTGTCACAGCAACTTATGTTGCTGTTTAGCTGCTGGTTTCCTTGCAGTTTTTTTTTGTTTTTTAATTTTCTTAGATTTTTTTTATATATTTTTTAAGTTTTTAAGTTTCTGGTTAAAAAGAGTTTAGCCAAGCCGACCATAGTGTAGTAAGCAAGTTTATTTTAGAGATCAAAAACAAAAGTAGATAAAAGTGTATCTTTTAATGTGGTTGTCAAGCCACTTTCACATCTTCATACCATCCCCTCTGTGTTCTAATCCTGTGTGCCCCTGTGTGAGTGATTTATAATAAAGAGTCTGCTATACCTCATTTCACAGCTCTTCTCTGCAAGCACATGATCAGCTGACTTTCTTCTCTCCCCATGTGATAGATGCAGCGGGCGGGGCCGAGATTCCCCCGCTGACACCTTGGGAGAGGAGAGAGAGAGAGCCCAGCCGATCATGTGATTGCTGAAAAGAGCTGTGAAATGAGGTATAGTATGCTTTTTTATATAAATCACTCAAACAGGATTAGAACACAGAGGGGATGGTATGAAGATGTGAGAGTTATTTGAGCAGCAGGAGTTGAGGGGGCAGGCACTGTCACGAGCTGACAAGCAGAGAGGGAAGGGGGGAGAGAGAGCACAGAGGAGACATAGCAGGCTGTGGATGATGGAGGCATGTACTTTAGACTCCGGTGTCAGGGCTCAGCAGCCCCAATTAGAGTTGAGCGAACCCGAACTGTAAAGTTTGGGTTCGTACCGGACTTTAGGGTGTCCGTGTCCCGAACCCGGACATTTGAGAAAAAGTCTGAATTCGGATTCGGGGTTTGGGTATTTTTTTGTGCCTGTTGAATAGCTGCAGGGCAGCCAATCAACAAGCATTTCACTTGTTTGCCCTTAGAAGCCATCACAGCCATGCCTACTAATGGCATGGCTGTGATTGGCCAGTGCATCATGGGACCCAGCCTCTATATAAGCTGGAGTCACGTAGTGCTGCATGTCACATCATCTCATACTAGTGTAGGGAGAGGATGCTGCTGCTACTGTGAGGGACAGATTATCTTTAGAAAATCATCTCCTACTAGTGTAGGGAGAGGATGCTGCTGCTGTGAGGGTGTCACGTACCTGGTGGTAGAGTCTGGCGTATGCGGGGGCAACCTCTCTTGCGGCCCTGGTTCGAGAACCCCTGATAGTGGGAACAGGGAGCTCAAGAGCACAGGGGGGCACAAGGGCTGGACAGTCCTTAGTTGGTAGGCAGAAGTCCACTGGAGCTCATGCAAACAGGAGAGTAGTGGTTCAGTCCGAGTCGGCAACTAGCGGGCGGTGCGGTACAGCGGGATCAGGCAAACGGATGGTCGGCAGCAGAGGTACAAAAGGGTGAGACAAGCGGATGGTCGTAGGCAAGCCGGGGTCAGATGCAGGTGGATAACAACAAGTCCAAAGGGATAGCCGGGGTCATAGGAAGTCACTCAATAATAGTCGCCGGGGACACAGGTGAAGGAAACGCTGTAGAACGGACAGCACCGGGCACTAAGTCCTGCTGGTTTAAATAGGGCCGATTGGTGCCTGTTTCCGGCGCGTGTGCACGGGCACGCGCACCACCGCCGAAACCACTGGAACTGCTGTCCTTTCCTGACATTGCCCCCCCCAAGGGGCAGCCTCCGGATGCCCAACCGGGCTCTCTTGGTCGGATTGTTTCTCCAAAAGGACTTGACCAGCTCCTGGGCATGTAAGTTGCTCTCTGGCTCCCACAAATTCTCCTCAGGACCATATCCCCTCCACTTCACAAGAAACAGTATGCCTCCCGCTCTTCTCCTGCAATCAAGGATGGATTCCACCTCAAACTCCTCCTCTCCGTCAATCACGACCGGTTCAGGTGGGGACGTCTTCCGTCCTGGAAACAGGTCCCTGGCTACTGGCTTGAGGAGGTGTACATGAAATACCGGGTGGATCTTGAGGGTGGGTGGCAGATCAAGTTCATAGGCCACTTTATTAATTCTCTTCTTCACAGGAAAAGGCCCTAAGAACTTCGGTCCCAGTTTCTTTGATGGGCAAGATAGTCTTAAGTGTGTGGTTGCCAACCAAACCCGATTGCCGGGTTGGAGATCAAGCTCTCCACGTCTCTTCCTATCGAAAATCTCCTTATTATGTTCCTGGGTCTGGGTAAGGGTCTCCTGCAGCATTTTATTGTTGCTTTCCAGAAATGTAGTGATCTCCAAGGTGGCTGGGATTGTACTTTCTGGGATGAAGTCAGGCAGGAATGTAGGATGGTAGCCGAGATTCGCCCAAAACGGAGACTGATTGGTAGCAGAATGAACGGAGTTGTTATAGGTGAACTCGGCTAGTGGTAACAAGGAGACCCAGTCATCTTGAGAATAGGAAGAGTAACATCGGAGATATTGCTCCAGGGTCTGGTTGGTCCTTTCTGTCTGGCCATTGGACTGCGGGTGGTAAGCTGAGGAAAAGGCCAATTTGATCCCTAGAATAGAACACAAGGACCTCCAGACCCGGGAAGTGAACTGCACCCCTCTATCCGATACCACACTCTTTGGAATGCCGTGTAGGCGGACAACTTCCCGTATGAATACTTTGGCCGTCTCAGTGGCCGAGGGGGTACCCCTCATCGGAATGAAATGCGCCATCTTCGTGAGGCGGTCGACCACCACAAAGATAGTCGTGAAGCCGGCAGACGGGGGCAATTCCACAATAAAATCCATCGAAATCTGCGCCCACAGGCGCTCGGGAATAAGTAACGGGTTTAGTAGACCCCAAGCCCTGGTTCTTTCCGTTTTATTCCGGGCACAGACAGGGCAGGCGTTGACATAATTTCTGCAGTCCTCCTTGAGTTGTGGCCACCAAAAGGTACGAGCAAGTAAATTGGCTGTCTTCCGGTGGCCGAAGTGTCCGGCTAATTGAAGGTCATGGCAGAGTTCCAGGGCAGACAGACGGAGCACAACAACTTGTGTACCTGACCACCATAAACCATCCTTGAGGGAGAGTCCAGAATCTGTGGCTACGGTGGTGCCGGCCAACATTTGCCTGATCTGGGACAGAAAATCCTTCTGAATCAGAAGAAAATGATGAGCTGGTAAGATGGTGTCAGGAGGAGGTGCTTCTCCGGTTATAGGGAACATTCTTGAAAGCGCATCCAACTTAACATTCTTGGATCCAGGCCGGTAGGTAATGTGTAGCTGGAATCGTGAAAAGAACAGAGCCCAGCGCGCTTGGCGAGGCCTAAGTCTTTTAGCTGTTCTTAAATATTCCAGATTCTTGTGGTCTGTGAAAACCAAGACTGGGTGAGCCGCTCCTTCCAAGAGATATCGCCATTCTTCTAGGGCGGACTTAATGGCCAGAAGCTCCCTGTCCCCTACATCATAGTTCCTCTCGGGGGGAGAAAGCTTCCGTGAGAAGAATGCAATTGGATGCAGAGAAGCCTTAGGTCCCTGCCTTTGGGACAAAACTGCCCCGACTGCGGTCTCCGATGCATCCACCTCCAAGACATAGGGCCGCGTGGAATCGGAGTGTTTGAGCACAGGCGCCGAGGTAAACAGTCTCTTCAAAGTTTGAAAAGCGCTTTGTGCTTCCGGGGTCCAGATGAACCGGGAATTCTGTTTTGTTAACTGAGTAATTGGTGAGATAACAGCAGAAAAACCCCGGATGAATTTTCTATAAAAGTTGGCAAAACCAACGAAGCGCTGTACCGCCTTTTTGTCCGCTGGTGGGGGCCAGTCCACAATAGCGGAGACCTTTTGGGGGTCCATAGTCGTGCCTGTAGTGGAGATGTGGAACCCCAGGAAGGCGATCTCTGTGCTCTCAAAATCACACTTCTCGGCCTTGGCATACAAGCCATGCAGCCGTAGGCGGCTGAGTACGCTCCTGACATGCTTCCGATGTTCTTCCAGGAAGGGGGAGAAAATGAGAATATCATCAAGATAGACTACCAAGAACTGGTCAAGAAAGTTCCTGAAAATATCATTGACCAGGTGCTGGAACGTGGCCTAGGCATTGCAAAGTCCGAAATGCATGACCAAGTATTCGAAATGACCGAATCGGGTCCGGAATGCCGTCTTCCACTCATCCACCTCCCGTATACGAATCAAATTGTAAGCTCCCCGAGATCCAACTTGGTGAAAATGGTTGCAGAGCCGAGGCATTGGAACAATTCCGGGACCAATGGCAAGGGGTACCTATTCTTGATCGTGATCTTGTTAAGGTCCCGGTAATCAATACACAGCCGGAGGGTGTGATCCCTATTCTCCACAAAAAAGATCCCATCCCCTGCCGGGGAAGTGGAAGGCCGAATGAAACCCTTTTGTAGGTGTTCCTCCAGATAGGCTTTGAGAGACCCGAGCTCTACTTCAGAGAGGGGAAAGATCCTACCAAACGGAACCTCAGCCCCCGGTAGCAGGCCTATCGGGCAATCGTATGACCGATGTGGAGGTAGGGTATCCGCCCCTTTCTTGCTGAAGAAGTCTTGATACACCTCTGGGACAACAAGGCGGGATTCCGAGTCCGGGTCAGGGTTGATGGACATCACCACTGGGGATGCTCTCTGGGATGGCTGAAAGCAGTTGTTCAGGCAGTATGGAGACTGGAACCGGATCCCCACATTCCACTCAATATGTGGGCTGTGTGCTCGGAGCCATGGAAGACCAAGAATCACTGGGAATAATGGGGAGGAGATGGCATCCAAGACTAGAAACTCCGAGTGGCCTTCAGCTGTTCGGGCTGGCAGAGGAAAAGTCTCCTGGGTAACTGTGCCTGACTTGATATCTGACCCATCGGCTAGGCAAATGGACATTGGGTGCTCCTTGGGTCTGAGAGGAACCTGATGTTGAGCAGCGAAAGACAAGTCGATTAAACAACTACATGCTCCAGAATCCAGAATGGCCGAGACTTGGATGCTCTTGCCCGGGAGCTGCAGGCAAATAAGGAGGGTCAGATGAGGCTGCGAACTCGGCAGCGATAGTACCTCCCCTGGGACTGGCTTAGGGGTCTTGCTGATTTTGACGGGGCAGCTCCTCACTCTGTGCCCAGAACCGCCGCAGTAGAAGCACAGGTTGTGGTCCATCCGCCACTGGCGTTCCTCAGAGGACAGAGGTAGATGGACGAACTCAGCTGGCATCGGCTTGGGACTTATAGGGACAGACACCCGAGATGACATCCAGGAAGGACACAGAGATACTGTGGCCTTCTCTGCTCTGCGCTCCCGCAAGCGGCGGTCTATCTGGATGACCCGACTGATTAGTGCTTCGAGGGTGTGAGGGACCCCAATGTGCGCCAGCTCGTCCTTAAGGGACTCTGAAAGTTCCAGCCGGAACCGGTGGCGGAGAGCCGCGTCATCCCAGACGGTTTCAGCGCATCCCAGACGGTTTCAGCCCTCCAGCGCCGGAATTCAGACACATAGTCCTCTACAGGGCGACAGTCCTGCCGGAGGGCGTAGAGTGCGGCTTCCGCTGTGGCTGCCAGGTGTGGATCCTCATATAGTTGACCCATAGCATGAAAGAACCTGTCCAGGGTGGTGGTCTCAGGGGCATTTTGCTCCAATAAGCGGTGAGCCCAGGCCTGTGGGTCGTCCTGAAGAAGTGAGGTCACCAGGCCCACCTTGGTGGATTCCAAAGAGAACGTGCGGGGCTGGAGAGCAAAGTACAACTTGCAGGAACTGCGGAAAGCCCTGAATTTCCAGCGGTCCCCCACAAACCGCTCAGGCATAGGCATCTGTGGGCAGAGTCCCTATTGAGTGGATAAGTGTATGGCCTCCGCTGGGAGGGTTAGGAGTGGCCAGGTCCTGTACTTGGTTTTCCAAGCGTACATATCCTTCCTGAAGGGTTTTCACTGCTTGGGTTAATCCAGCGAGGTGTACACATACTTCCTCCATGGGAGAGGACCCCGGCGCAGACTCTGACATGGCTGTCCGTTTCTGTCACGTACCTGGTGGTAGAGTCTGGCTTATGCGGGGGCAACCTCTCTTGCGGCCCTGGTTTGAGAACCCCTGGTAGTGGGAACAGGGAGCTCAAGAGCACAGGGGGGCACGAGGGCAGGACAGTGCTTAGTTGGTAGGCAGAAGTCCACTGGAGCTCGTGCAAACAGGAGAGTAGTGGTTCCATCCGGGTCGGCAATTAGCGGCGGTGCGGTACAGCGGGATCAGGCAAACGGATGGTTGGGTACAGACAGGGTCGGCAACGTGCTGGCAGCAGAGGTACAAAAGGGTGAGACAAGTGGATGGTCGTAGGCAAGCCGGGGTCAGATGCAGGCGGATAACAACAAGTCCAAAGGGATAGCCGGGGTCACAGGAAGTCACTCAATAATAGTCGCCGGGGACACAGGTGCAGGAAACGCTGTAGAACAGACAGCACCGGGCACTAAGTCCTGCTGGTTTAAATAGAGCCGATTGGTGCCTGTTTCCGGCGCGTGCGCGCGCACGGACGTGCGCGAACGGGCACCACTGCGGAAACCACTGGAACTGCTGTCCTTTCCTGACAGAGGGACAGATTAACTTTACAAAATCTGTTAAAAACAGCGATTTATTGGTGGGTGGGGGCTAGAGGAGATTTTTGTTTGCTAGAGTACATTTTGTTTGCTAAGCAAAGTGCCTCATATAAAACCTAAGCAATTTTTCTGTTTGTTAGGTGGGCGTTTGCAGCTAAACTGCTTGTGTGTCAGGGACACTACTTTAATTGTGTTGGTTAGTTCAGTTGGCAACATTTTGGCATATTTAAATACTGCTTTTACATTGCAGTTAGACAAATTAAAAAAACATTTTTTTTTTTGTGCAAAATATTACATTTGCGGCCAGCGGGGCATTTCTTGCACAAAATGAAAAAGTGCGTCTACATTGCTGGTTTAAAAAAAAAAATATTCTAAATACTACATTTGCGGCCAGCGGTGCATCTCTTGCACGAAAATAAAAAGTGCGGCTACATTGCTGGTTTAAAAAAAAAAAAAAATTCTAAATACTACATTTGTGGCCAGCGGTGCAATTCTTGGACAAAAATAAAAAGTGCATCTACATTGCTGGTTTAAAAAAAAAAATAGTGCTACATAGTACATTTGCACCTTGCTGTGCATTTCTTGCACAAAATTAAAAAGTGCGTCTACATTGATGGTTTAAAAAAAAAAGAATAATAAATAGTGCTACATAGTACATTTGCACAAAGTGTGTCGACATTGCCGGTTTAAAAAATAATATAAATTTGTGCTAAATAGTACATTTGCGTCCAGAATGAGGAAAGCGTCAAATAAGGGACGTGGTCGTGGTGCTGCTGGTGCTGCCGGTGTTGGTGAAGCTCCTGTTGCATGGAGAGGACGTGGTCGATCTGTGCCAGCTACACGCACAAGTGAAACACCTTCCTCAGGTGCGAGTAGCCGACAGAACCTTCAACGTTATATGGTAGGCCTGAATGCCGCTCAACGAATGGTGAGGCCAGAACAAGTACAGGCGATAGTAGTTTGGGTGGCTGACAATGCCTCCAGTTCCTTCACATTGTCTCCCACCCGGTCCCTAGCTGAAAGCTCAGAGTTGGCACCTGAACCCCATGGCCATCTGTCTTTCACCTCAGCCCCTTGTAAATCAGCCAAGCAGTCTGAGCCCCAAGTCATGCAGTAGTCTCTTATGCTGGTAGACGCGCTGCAGATGGCAGAGGAGGAGGAAGAGGTCGCCAACGCAGCTGTGGCACCGCCAGCACCTCAGAAGGCAGGGTTAGCATGGCCAAAATGTGGAAAAGCTTTGTCAGCAGCACGCCACAAAAAACAGCACCACCAGATGATAGGCAACGTCTTAGCAGGAGGCAGCATTTCAGCAACATGGTGGAACAGTATGTGTGCACACGCCTACACGTACTGACTAATGGGTCTACCCCATTCAACTTCTGGGTCTCCAAATTGGCCACGTGGTCTGAGCTTGCCCTTTATGCCTTGGAGGTGCTGGCCTGCCCTGCAGCCAGTGTATTGTCTGAACGTGTGTTTAGCACGGCAGGGGCGTTATCACAGAGAAGCGCAGCCGCCTGTCCACAGCCAGGACAAGCTAACGTTTATTAAAATGAACCAGGCATGGATCCCACAAGACTTGTCAGAATAGACATTTATACCGGCCTCACACAGCCCTCTAGGATGGAGAGTATCCTAATATTCACTAAACAGTAAAAAGAAAAAGAGGGTGCACCAACCTAGTGCATTATCCCAAGAGAGTTTATTGTAAAAATCAAAGATAAAAAGCTACTCACAAACACGTGGGCAATTATCGCTTGTCTCAGCCACCAAGTCGTGAAAAAAAAGCTCTGAAGAAGGTACATCTTTGACAAACGCGTCAACAGCAGCCCCCCCTTTTTGTCCTCACCTCTGCCATCTGGAGACTGCTATTTGAATAGGACTGAATGTCATGACTTGGTGGCTGAGACAAGCGATAATTGCCCACGTGTTTGTGAGTAGCTTTTTATCTTTGATTTTTACAATAAACTCTCTTGGGATAATGCACTAGGCTGGTGCACCCTCTTTTTCTTTTTACTGTTTAGTAACTCCTGCCTGTGCCTCCCGGATTAAATACATGTCCACCAGCTGTCTCTGGTTAACCCTTCATGCACAGGGATTGGAGAAAAGGGTAAAGGTCCAATTAAAGTATTTTCCAGAGCAAGAGAAGGAAAGCAAGAGTTTCCAGTGGCAGTTGGGGGAACGAAGGTAACTATAACAACAGCTATTATAAAAGTGAAAGTCATGGCTATCTTCCAAATCAGGTTGAAAAGAAAACTAATAACAAAGCAGGCTTAAAAGGTATCACCGATCATCTTATCATAACATGTATAAATAAATATAGATGTAGCACCCTCCTAGGTAGGTTCTAGCAGAGTATAGTTTTTGGTCTTTCTGCTTACCAGGAAGCTAGTCAGGCAAATTTGGAGGGCTCTCTGCCTACCAGGGAGCCATTTTGCCTTAGGATTGGTAGGGTCTGCTCAAGGTGCTCTGGTGCAGCTCAGCTTGTCTGAATGTCCCACATTGGTCCAATAGGGAGGCATATTGGACGGTGGGAGGGGACCTGGCAAGTGAGGGCACAGACATTGTTACAGCCGTGGCTATTGGCAGAGGAAAATGCCTCAATGCATGCTGGGATACTGTATAAATGCCAAGGGCACATTTGCTCGAGGTCTTCAGCTGGAGAGCGGGGTCCTGTTGGGAAGAAGGCGGCTGCCCCTTCTCTGTAGAAGTTGTTATGCGGCCTTGGGTAGTTGACCTAAGGGCCTGAAGGTACAGAGGAGCTGAACCCAGAGGTCCTGCAGAGCTGACCAGCAAGGATCTGATTCTGCCTACAGTGAGTACAGATCTGTGTCTCTGGACCTGTCTTTTGAGGGCCACCCCTTCAGCTAGAAAAGTCAGTGGATGGGTGTCAGTCAAGGAGATGCTAGAGAGTGTCCTGAAGATAAAGTAGTTGCATCAAGTCTGCTGCTAGAGAGAGCAAAAAAGACTTAGTTCTTCCATATATGTGGCAGCATGGTAAAAGCAGGGTGTCTGCTTCCACAAATCTTCTGGTGAGGTCAAGTGAGAGTTGTCCTTATCTACTGTGAATAGTTCAAGTTGGAGTATCCCACTAATACCTTCTCCCATCCAAGTTCCACAATAAATATAAAAAACCCAAATGCCCAGGACTGTTTATTGAGTAACGAGCAAACGGGAGTAGGGGAGATAAGTGAAAACCCCTAGCAACTGGCTGCAGGTAATCAGAAGGAGGCCTAAGAAGTCAACGCACAGCAAGCCCTACAGGGACAGTGCTACATATAAATAAAATGAGCAAATATATTTCATAGGGAATATATTATCATATCAAATGTAAAATGAAATTAAAAGGATTAATGATGTGAAAAATCTTTAGATCTAAGAAAAAGCTCCAAAACAGAGATTACCATAATGATAGATAATGACAATAATAATAATTGGATATTTAAGCTGAATAGTTTAAACCCTGGAGGTCTGAACGAAGAGTTAAAAGTTGATACCATCATCTCAACCACTCTTAGACAATCGGCATGTCCATATGCTGCTTACCACCTTTTACATATACATCGCTTACATACACCTTTCATCACTCGTATCACTTTTCAATTTGTACTACATATGGCAGCCATTTTGCCTTAGGATTACACATCTCCCTTTTTATAGTAGGGCTTAAGTTACATACTTTTAGGGCCTTCCCCCTCTCTTTCTTTTTCCTTTATTTTCTAGCTTTAGTGCAATATCCATTAGTAGTACTGACACAATTTCCCCCGCCTTCCTTGTTCCCCCCAACCCCCTTTTTTCAGGTCACCTTCATCCTCATTATTAATATTTTTAATATCTATATTGTCATTACCATTATTATTATATTATGGCAGTAGTGTTAACCCTTTGCTGACACAAGCAAAGCTGCCCTTTGATTGCAGCATATTACTGCATGTAGTGTTGGGCAAACGGTTCGGCCCAAGCAGGAATTTGGGCAAACAGTGTGCTCTGCCCCTTCACATCACCTCCCCTCATAGTCCTTTCTGCCCCTTCACATCAACCCCAGCTCTCCACATACAGTAGTGTGCTCTGTCCCTTTAAATTCCCCCCACTAGTGCTTTCTGCCTCCTTCACCTCATCACCCACCCCCCCCCCCCCTTCCCCACACACAGTAATCTGCTCTGTCCCTTTGCATTACTTCCCCCAGCAGTCCCTTCTGCCCCTTCACATCACCCCCACAGTAGTGTGCTCTGCCCCTTCACATCACCTCCCCCCAGTAGTCATTTCTGCCTCCTTCACATTACCTCCCATCCCCCACTTACAGTAGTGTGCTGTGCTCTCTACCTTTAAGGCCTCATACACACGGGCGTATCTAAAAAAATAAACAAAACGTCGGGTCCGACGTCAAGGAAAAAAAGTCGACGTTTTTCGGCGTTATGAATTGGCGTTTTTGAGCGTTAGTGAGCGTCGGCGTCAATAGGCGTTTTTTTAAAAAAATCATCCCTCTGCTATTTTTCAACCTAAAAACGTCGGCGTCAAAAAACGCCGGAA
>BLSH010032195.1:1872562-1885470 GCA_018402905.1 Glandirana rugosa
CAGTGACTGACCACCACCAGACAGCCGTCACCCATCAGGGACCACCGCCACTCACCCGTCACCCATCAGTGACCTTCACCCGTCACCCATCAGTGACCACCAGACACCCATCACCCATAAGTGACCACCACCAGACACCCGGCGCCCATCAGTGACCACCACCAGTCACCCATCAGTGACCACCACCAGTCACCCGTCACCCATCAGTGACCACCACCAGTCACTCATCAGTGACCACCACCGTCACCCATCAGGGACCACCGCCACTCACCCCTCACCCATCAGTGACCTTCACCCGTCACCCATCAGTGACCACCAGACACCCATCACCCATCAGTGACCACCACTAGTCACCTGGCACCCATCAGTGACCACCACCAGTGACCCATCAGTGACCACCACCAGACAGCCGTCACCCATCAGGGACCACCGCCAGTCACCCATCACCTATTACTGACCACCGCCAGTCACCTGCCATCCATCAGTGACTACTGCCAGACACCCGTCACCCATCAGTGACTACTGCCAGACACCCGTCACCCATCAGTGACCACCGCCAGACACCCGTCACCCATCAGTGACCACCGCAAGGCACCCGTCACCCATCAGTGACTACCGCCAGACACCCATCACCCATCAGTGACTACCACCAGACACCCGTCACCCATCAGTGACCACCGCCAGACACCTGTCACCCATCAGTGACCACCGCCAGTCACCCATCGGTGACAATCACCAGTCACCTGTCAGTGACCATCACACCCATGAGTATACATCACCTGTAAAAGTCTCACACATTTGGCATCACCATACACGGGGGGGAGTAGTAGAATGTATTTTGGGGGGTAATTTTTTCTATGCACATGCTATGTGTTGGAAATATCTTATAAATGGACAACTTTGTGTAAAAATAAAAGCGTTTTTCATTTTTTTCCCACATTTTCCAAAAACTACTTGAAAAAAATTACATGTTCAAACGACTCATTATGCCCCATAGATTATACATTGGGGTGTTTGCTTTCCAAAATGGGGTCATTTTGTGGGCAATTCCATTGTCCTGGTGCTCCAGGACCTGCAAAAGTGTAATAGGTAGGTGGTTGAGAAATGAGATGAGTAATTTGTATTTGTACTCGTAGAACGCCTGAAGGTGCTAGTTCAATGTTAGGCCTCTGTATGTGGCCAGACTGTGTAAAAGTCTTACACATGTGGTATCGCCTTACTCATGGGGAGTAGTAGAATGTATTTGGGGGTGTAATTTTTGCTAGGTACATGCTATGTGTTGGAAATATCATATAAATTGTCAACTTTGTGTAAAAAAAATGCGTTTTCATTTTTTCCCCACATTTTCCAAAAACTACTGGGAAAAAATGACACGTTCAAAAGACTCATTATGCCTCATAGATTATACATTGGGGTGTTTTCTTTCCAAAATGGGGTCATTTTGTGGGCAATTCCATTTTCCTGGTACTCCAGGACCTTCAAAAATGTAATAGGTAGTTGAGAAATGAGATGTGTAATTTATGCTTGTAGAACGCCTGAAGGTACTAGTTCAATGTTGGGCCTCTGTATGTGGCCAGGCTATGTAAAAGTCTCACACATGTGGTATCGCCATACTCAGGAGGAATAGCAGAATGTATTTTGGGGTGTCATTTTTGCTATGTACATGCTATGTGTTGGAAATATCTTATAAATGGTCAACTTTGTATAAAAAAAATGCGTTTTCATTTTTTTCCCCACATTTTCCAAAAACTACTGGAAAAAAATGAACCGTTCAAAAGACTCATTATGGCTCATAGATTATTATTTGGGGTGTTTGCTTTCCAGAATGGGGTCATTTTGTGGGCAATTCCATTGTCCTGGATGCTCCAGGTCCTTCAAAAATGTGATAGGTTGTCATGACATTAGATGTGTAATTTATGTCCCTAGAATACCTGACGGCACTCCCTGCATGTTGAGCCTCTGCATGTGGCCAGGTTGTGAAAAAGTCTCAGACATGTGGTATCTCCATACTCAGGAAGAGTAGCAGAATGTGTTTTGGGGTGTAATTTGTGGTATGCATATGCTGGGTGTGAAAAATAACCTGTTAAAATGACAATTTTGTGGGAAAAAAAAGAAAAGAAAAAAAAATCTTCATTTTACAAAGAATTGTGGGAAAAAATTACAACTTCAAAAAATTCACAATGCCTCTTACTAAATACCTTGGAATGTCTACTTTCAAAAAAGGGGTCATTTGGGGGGTATTTGTACTTTCCTGGCTTGTTAGGGTCTCAAGAAATGAGATAGGCCGTCAGTATATCAGGTGTGATCAATTTTCAATGATTGGCACCATAGCTTGTGGACTCTATAACTTTTACAAGGACCAAATAATATACACTTATCTGGGTTATTTTTACCAAAGATAGGTAGCAGTATAAATTTTGGCCAAAATTTACAAAGAAAAATTACTAATTTGCAAAATTTTATGACAAAAAACCAAGAAAAAGGCATTTTTTCAAAAAAATTTCAATCTTTTTTTTTATATAGTACAAAAAATAAAAAAAACCCTAGTGATTAAATACCACCAAAAGAAAGCTCTATTTGTGTGAAAAAAAGGACGCAAATTTCATATGGGTACAATGTTGCATGACTGAGTAATTGTCGTTCAAAGTGTGATAGCGCTGAAAGCTGAAAAATGGCCCGGTAATGATGTGGTTAAATTCCAGGAAGAGATCGTCACAGACCTTCTGTTTACAGATGGTGCTGTTCCCCAACTTCACAATGTAAATGCAGTGAGCTGGCTGCATGAGAGGCACTTCCCAGAAGTCCTCTGTGGTACTCCAGGCCAAAGGACACCCAAAAAAAGATGTCTTGTCTGCAGATGACACGGATACAGGTGTCACACCTGTAATTATTGTCCCTCCTGTCCTGACCAGCCAGGTCTCTGCATCGGTGAATGTTTCCAACGCTACCATACACTAGTGGATTATTATCATAGGGCATAGCACTACACAGGCATAGGGCACACATTCATAGGGTCTTCAAAGGTGTCACTGCATTTTGAGAGACCCGAACCTGGAACCGTTAGTTACAGTTAAAAAAATAAAAATAAATAATATACATTAAAAAAAAAAAAAAAAAGTTAAAAAAAATAAATAAAATAAAATAAAGCCAAAAATAGTTGTTCCTCTCCTCCTGGGGAAAGCGAGAATGCAGCCGGTGGTTCCGCCAGCTGACCATAGAGCTGATCGAAGACTAGAATGGCTCCAATCATCTCTATGGCCTAAGAAACCGGAAGCTACGAGCATTTCATGATTTTGGTTTCGCCGGATATAAACAGTGCCATTGGGAATTTGGGAAAGCATCTTATCACACTGATCTTGGTGTGGTTAGATGCTTTAAGGGCTGAGGAGAGATCTAGAGTCTAATAGATCCCAAATTGAAAAAAAATATATATATCCGACACTACCTATTTTTATCATAGGGGATATTTAACCACTACCGCCGGATGTCATATGAAGTCCTTGGGTTTGAGTGGTGATATCTGAATGGTGCCTGGAGCTGCAGGCACCATTCAGATATTTTTTTTTCTCCTGGCGATTCTCTTTCAGATAAAAGTAGTCTTAACAGTGGATTCGCCGCAAGATCACTTTTATCAGCGGCGGGAGAGGTGCCCCCCCTCCTGACGCTTTCCCTTCATCTCTGCCGCTTACCGGACCCGCCGGCAGTGGCGGAGATGATCGGATCCGTCCCCCCCAGTGTCCGTGAGCCGATTGAGTGGCTGTCATTTTTTTCAAATAATTTTTTTTTTTTTTTTGCATTCTACTGTAAATATGAGACCTGAGGTCTTTTTGACCCCAGATCTCATATTTAAGAGGTCCTGGCATGCTTTTTTTCTATTACAAGGAATGTTTACATTTCTTGTAATAGGACTAAAAGTGATCAATTTTTTTTTAAAAAAGAACAGTGTAAAAATAAAAAGCAAAATAAATAATTAAAAAAAAAATTTAAAGTGTTCAGTCCCACTGAGCTTGCGTGCAGAAGCGAACACATACGTAAGCCCCGCCCACATATGAAAACGGTGTTCAAACCACACATGTGAGGTATCGCCGTGATCGTTAGAGGGAGAGCAATAATTCTAGCACTAAACCTCCTCTGTAACTCAAAACTGCTAACCTGTACAATTTTTTAAACGTCGCCAATGGAGATTTTTAGGTTGCAAAGTTTGTCACCATTCCGCGAGGGGACACAATTTTGAAGCATGACATGTTGGGTATCATTTTACTCGGCGTAACATTATCTTTCACAATATGGGAAAAAAATGGCCTAACTTTACTGTTTTCTTATTTTTTTTAACTAAAAAAACTGAATTTATTAAAAAAAAGCATGCTTGGAAGACCGATGCGCAAATACGGTGTGACAAAAGTTTTGCAATGACCGCCATTTTATTCTATAGTGTGTTAGAAAAAAAATATATAGAATGTTTGGGGGTTCTAAGAAATTTTATAGCAAGAAAACTGTTTTTAACTCGTAACCACCGAACCCGAAAAACAGGCTCGGTTTGGAAGTGGTTAAATTCTCTGTGAAAACGATAAAAATGATAAAAAAAAAATTAAAGGGACAGTGTAAAAATAAAATAAAAAGCAAAATGAATACAGTGTAATTAAAAAAAGAAATGCACCCCTGTCCCCCCGTACACGTGCGCAAAGGTGAACACAAGCGTCGGTCTCGTGCCGTATGTAAACAGCAATTGTACCATGCATGTGAGGTATCACTGTGAATGTCAGATTGAGGGCAGTAATTCTAGCAGTAGACCTCCTCTGTAAATCTAAAGTGGTAACCTATAAAGGCTTTTAAAAATGTATATAGTTTGTCGCCACTGCGAGGGTGTGCATGTCGTGTTTGGTATCTATGTACTTGGCATAAGATCATACTTTATATTTCACCAAAAATGCGGGCAATATAGTGGGTTTTAGTGCATTAAAATTCAAAAAAATGTTTTTTTCCCCAAAAGAATTGTGTATAAAAAATCTCTGCGCAAATACTTTGTGAAAAAAAAAAATTGCAACACCCACCATTTTAATCTGTAGGGCATCTGCTTTAAAAAAATATATAATGTCTGGGGTTTAAAGTGATTTTCTAGCAAAAAAAAAAATAATATTTTTTTTCATGTAAACAAAAAGTGTCAGAAAGGACTGGTAAATGGAAAATGGTGATTTCACTTCCTCACTACCTATCACAGTTTCGGAGGCCCTGAAATGTCAAGATAGCACAAAACCCCCCAAATGACCCCATTTTGGAAAGTAGACATCCCAAGCTATTTCCTGAGAGGCATGTTGAGGCCATGGAATATTTTATATTTTCTCAGAAGTTTCGGGAAAATGTACATATTTTTTTCACGAAGTTGTCACTAAATGATATATTGCTCGGACATATAACGGGTATATGTGGAATTACACCCCAAAATACATTCTGCTGCTTCTCCTGAGTATGGGGATACCATATGTGTGAGACTTTTTGGAGCCTAGCCGCGTGCAGGACCCCGAAAACCAATCACCGCCCTCAGGATTTCTAAGGGCATAAAATGGTGATTTTACTTCCTCATTACCTATCACAGTTCGGAGGCCCTGAAATGTAAATATAGCACACCCCCCCCCTCCCCCATGACCCCATTTTGGAAAGTAGACATCCCAAGCTATTTCCTGAGAGGCATGTTGAGGCCATTGAATATTTTATATTTTGTCACAAGTTTCGGGAAAATTTACTTTTTTTTTTTTTAACCACTTCAATACAGGACATTTATAACCCCTTCCTGCCCAGACCAATTTTCAGCATTCAGTGCTCTCACACTTTGAACGACAATTACTCAGTCATGCTACACTGTACCCAAACAAAATTTTTATAATTTTTTTCACACAAATAGAGCTTTCTTTAGGTGGTATTTAATAACCTCTGGATCAGTCTTTTCCAACCTTTTCAACACAGAGGAACCCTTGAAATAGTTCTCTGGTCTTGGGGAACCCCTGCCAAAAATGAAAAATCTGCAGCTCATGATACATCAGTGTGGTCAATGGGAAGAATGCTCCTTACATTTGTGGCCATTGGGAAGAATTACCCCCTTAGAGATAGCTAAAAAGATCAATGGGGTCATTGGGAATTTGAGAGGCAGAAATTTACTAGTGTTCAAGGAACACATAGCAACCTCTGGAGGAACCCTGGTTGAGAAACCCTGCTCTGGGTTTTTTATTTTTTGCGACATAAGTGAAAAAAAGAGTGAAAATTTTGAAAAAAACCCACTTTTTTTTAGTTTCTATGATAAAATTTTGCAAATAAGTCATTTTTGTGCATAAATTTGGGCCAAAACTTATACTGCTACCTATCTTTGGTAAAAATAACCCAAATATGTGTATATTAATTGGTCTGTGTGAAAAGTTATAGAGTCTACAATCTCATTTCTTGAGGCCCTGAAATGTAAGGAAAGTACAAATACCCCCCAAATGACCCATTTTTGAAATGTAGACATTCCAAGGTATTTAGTATGAGGCATGGCAAGTTTTTTGAAGTTGTACTTTTTTCCCACAATTCTTGGGAATATTAAGAAATTATTATTATTTTTATTTTTTGCACAAAATTGTCATAACAAGTTATTTCTCGCACACAGCATATGCATACTTCCAATTACACCCCAAAGTACATTCTGCTACTTGCAACGAGTATGGTGATACCACATGTGTGAGACTTTTTCACAGCCTGGCCACATAGAGAGGTCCAACATGCAGGGAGCACCGACATGCATTCTAGGAGCAGAATTTTCACATTTAATTTTCTAACGACCTATTACACTTTTGAAGGCCCTGGAGCACCAGGACAATGGAATTACCCACAAAATGACCCCATTTCGGAAAGAAAACACCCCAAGGTTTATTCTATGAGGCATTATGAGGCTTTTGAATCGTTCATTTTTTTTCCACAAGTCTTCGAAAAACGTGGAAAGAAAATGAAAACGCTTTTATTTTTACACAAAGTGGTTAATTTACAAGATATTACTAACACATAGCATGTACATAGCAAAAATTACCCCCCCAAATATATTCTGCTACTCATCCCGAGTATGGTGATACCACATGTGTGAGACTTTTACACAGCCTGGCCACATAGAGAGGCCCAACATGCAGGGAGCACTGTCAGGCGTTCTAGAAGCATAAATTACACATATGATTTCCTAACCACCTATTACATTTTTGAAGGCCCTGCAGCACCAGGACAATGGAATTACCCACAAAATGACCCCATTTTGGAAAGCAAACACCCCAAGGTTTATTCTATGAGGCATTATGAGGCTTTTGAATGGTTCATTTTTTTCCACAAGTCTTCGAAAAACGTGGAAAGAAAATGAAAATGCTTTTATTTTTACAGAAAGTGGTCAATTTATAAGATATTCCTAACACATAGCATGTACATAGCTGTCAGGAAGCCCGTACAGCAGGAGTGCAATCATGGCACGCACACCTGTCACTGATGAGCACTCTGGGTGGCCTATTTAGAGTTGAAAATGTTTTTATTGAAAACAGTAGGCACATTACATGAGTAAAGCAATGACGGGAACATGTCCACAGGTCTACTCCGTGGCTATCGCCCATAGTGGGACCAGGGACTACAAGCAATACATCATTGTGATTACCAGGGACAATTAAGAAAAACTTTACTTTGTCGAGAAAGAACATTTTGAAATATAGAAACTGGTGCCGTACTTTTGATTGTGAGAAGAACTAAAAGGTAGTGAAGTAAGAAGAGATACAAGCATAGTAAGAGATAGGGGAAAAGATAAGCAGAGGAAGATGGAAAAAGGGGGGGGGGGGGCTGCTGGAAGGTCTCAGCCCTGCAGAATTACCAGCTAGACCAACAAAGGACTTTCTATCCCTTCGATGCCTAGGAGGCCAGTAAGGGTATCAGAGGTAGAGAAGCGGAGCCATATCGACCATAAAATCTTATATTTATTGTACGTACTATTGTCCATTGCCAATCTCTCCTCTATTCTCATAATGTCATTCATGGTGGATACCCACTGGGCTAAGGGAGGAGTGGTAGTGCTTTTCCAGTACAACAGGATGATTTGTCTGGCAGCCGACAAGAGGAAGCAGAGAAGGCATCTCTTTTGAGACACTAAGGAGCCAGGAAGGATAGAAAGTAGGGCAATCTTAGGTGAGGGAGTCAGAGAGTCATCGTATAAATGGTTATATACCTGAACTACTTGGATCCAAAAGGGGCGTATTCTCTCACACTCCCACCAAACGTGTATATAAGTCCTGGGAGCTTCTCTGCAGCACCAGCAATCTGCTGGGGTATCTGGAAAGATTCTATGGAGAGTCCAGGGGTCCCTGTACCACCGAGAGAGGATTTTGAAATTTTTTTCTTGTGAATGGCAGGATATAGAGGATTTATGGGTGAAATGAAAGGCGGTGAGCCATTCCTCCCCTGATACTTCCATTCCTAAGTCCCTCGACCATAGCTTAGTGTAAGATGGTAGACCTGTGTGTGTGAGGGCCTGAAGTAGGTTGTATAAAGAGGAGATCAAATGTCTGGGCGTTTCTTGTAGGGTACAAAAGCGTTCAAACTCTGTGAGGGGACAGTGTATGCGAGAGGAGTAGAAGAGTTGTTTCGTGAAAAAGCCCATATGGATGGATGTCAGCCAATTACGGGGGCTGGCTGGGACCACTGGGGAACCTGTTTGAGGGTGATCAAACTCCCGAGCCTGTGGCCAATAAGAGCGTTGAAAGGAGTCGACCAAGTGGGCTCCTACATCTGGAGGGAAGGCCGGGTTGTCAAATAAGGGCGTTAAAGGAGACGGATCAGAAGACAAGGTAGAACTAAGCCCTCTTTTATACCATAAATTCAAGGCAGCCAAAGTTAAGGGTGAGGAATAATTCAGATGGGTTAGAGCACTCCGGTAGCCCCATAACAAGGCCCTGAGATCTACAGGTGCTAAGTCTTGCTCGACCAGCACAGAGGCTTTAATAACCGGGCGGGGAAACTATTCCAATATACGGGCCATGAGGGTTGCCTTATGATAGATTTCAAAGTCCGGAAGTCCTGTTCCCCCTTGGAGCTTCGAGAGGGTCAGCAATTTATACTTGACTCGGGACAGGCCTTGATGCCATATGAATTTAATAGAAAGTGAACGGAGAGAGGCAAAATATGATTTGGGTATCAATATCGGTATGGTTTGGAAGAAGTACAACAATTTAGGTAAGATATCCATTTTGATGGTATTGATACGGCCAAACCATGGCAAAGAGGAGCTCCCCCAGGCCTCTAGATCCTTCCTGATGCGTGAGAGAATAGGTATGTAATTTAGCGCAAAAAGGTTGGGCAAATGAGCGGGTATGGAAACTCCTAAATACGAGATGCATTTTGATTGCCACTGAAAGGAATAGTTTGAGCGAGGTAGTGAGAGCGTAGAGTGAGGTAAAGATAGGTTAAGGGCTTCCGTTTTTGACATGTTCAGTTTGAAATTACTGAAGGACCCAAAACATCTGAATTTCGAGAGAAGGGAGGGTAAGGTCGTATGGGGTTGTTGTATGTATACTAGGTGATCGTCCGCATAAAGAGATAATTTATGGTGAGAAGGAGTAGGGATGCTTTGGATGGAGTTATTCTGTCAGATGGCACACGCTAGGTGTTCGATCACTAAGACAAAATGGAGTGGGGAGAGAGGACATCCCTGGCACGTGCCATTCGAAATGTCAAAGGGATCCGAAGAGGAACCATTGACCAACACCGAGGCAGAGGGCCTGGAATAGAGTGACATCACTTTGGAGATATAGTTCTGGCCCAGGCCCACTTGTTCTAGAGAGAGACGAAGAAAGCGCCAATTCACCCTATCGAACGCCTTCTCGGTGTCGGATAACAGGCATGTCGTTGGATGTAAGAAATAAGGTGAATTGTTTTGGTCGTGTTTCTCTGGCCTCACGGCCAGGGACAAAGCCCACCTGGTCTTTATGGATAAGTTTGGGAAGGAGAGGGGATAGACGGTTGGCTAGGACTTTTGCAAAAAGTTTTATATCTATATTTAATAAGGATATTGGGGGGGTAGCTGCTACATTGGGAGGGATCCTTACCCGGTTTCAAAAGGACTGAGACATTCGCGGATAATAAGTGTTTGGAGGGGAGTGTAGAGTTATCTACGGAGTTAAATGCCCGAGCCAGAAACAATGCCAAGAGGGGAGCAAAGGTTTTGTAAAACCTAGGGGTATATCCGTCTGGACCAGGGCATTTACCCAATTTCAAGTTTTTGATCGCACCTAAAAACTCGGGAACAGAGATGGGTTCATCTAAATCTGTGGCCTCCTGCGGATCAATTTCTGGGAGTGCCGTCTCAGCAATATAGTCCTGCATGTCGTCCATGTGAGGGGAAGTAGGGGTGCGCATGGCATGGGGGGGTAAGTTATACAAATTAGTATAGTATTGTTGGAAAGAGGCAGCTATGCCGCTGGTGTGGTGTATCTTCTCTTGATTGGGTCGCGTTATAAACAGAATAGAATGGCGGGGAGGCCTAGGGTGAAGAAGTCTGACGAGGCGTTGGCCATATTTATTAGCTAAAGAATAATGATTGGTTCATGCCCGATCTCAGGCAATTAGGTGTCTAGGAGAGACTAGTCTAGAGAGTCTAGGATCTGGAGTAGGTCCCGATGAGCGTTGGACAATTCAATGAACGTGGATGGTGCCAGATCTCTTTTGTGGAGTGGTTCAAGTTCAGAGATGCGGGATAGCAGTTTATGTATATCATCAGTTCTATTCTTTTTCAGTCTGGATCCATGTTGTATGAGAATTCCACGCATGACACACTTCAGAGTCTCCCACTGTGTAAGTGACACAGTAGTGTCTGATGCATGGTCAGCTATAAAGTTCCTAATGGTTTCGGAAATTTCATATACGCATACTGAGTCCTGTAATAAGTTGTCGTTTAGCCTCCATAAAGCCCCCATACGGGACTAAGGAGGGCGGGCTAGGGAAAGAAGAACCGGGGCATGGTCAGACCAAAGGATGTGTCCTATTGAGGACTGTATAGGGGAGTCCAACAGAGATTGTGAGATCAAGAAATAGTCTAGCCTACTGTAGGAAGTGTGTGCTACGGAGAAGTGGCTGTAATCACGTTCTCCAGGGTGTTGAATATGCCAGATGTCTACCAGGTGTGCGTCATGAAGTAGGGATTTAATTTGTGCTAAGGAGGATGCAGGTATAGAGGACCCATGGAAGTATCTGTAGGCGGTGATAAGGCCACATTGAAATCGCCCCCAACAATGAAGCAAGGACCCCCGAAGGAGAGCAGTCTGGTAAGAGTGGTTGTGAGAAACCCCGCTTGGTTGGCGTTAGGAGCATAAATATTCGCTACTGTAAAAAGAAAATTGTTTAGTTTCAGTTTAAGAAATATAAATCTCCCTGCCTTATCAATAAGTGAGTATAGTATTTCTGGATTGAATGTTTTTTGGCAATAGACACCCCTTTAGATTTAGCAAGGGGGTTGAGACTATGAAACCACGTATGGTAGTATCTGTTCCGCAAAGTGGGGATGGAGCCAACACGAAAATGGGTTTCCTGTAACATCAAGATGCTAGATCTCAGTTTCTGAAAGTGGTATAGGATCAGGCTCCACTTCTCAGGAATGTTGAAGCCCATACAATTAAAGGAGGCTAAGTTAATCGGGCATTTAGGAGCCATGGAGCATGTAGTAGTGGAACATGTAACATTCTGGGTGGCACCCAGAACAAAAATATCTAACAGTTCTAGATGATCCAGCAGATTGGGGGGGGGGGTGTGATGGGGTGGGGGGGGGGGGGTAAGGTGAGAGAGGAGGGGATTAGAAATAAAAAGAGAGCAGTATTTATAGTGAAATGTACGGGTCTCGGTCACCAAGATCCCAGTAGGCAAAATTGTAAAGATAGGCTTAAATAGGGATAGTGGAGATCGAGACCATAAAACACTTGTACAACAATTAGGTAAAACGGCCACTAGGTGGCACCGTAGTAACAAGGATAACATTACAATATGTTGAAAAGGAAACATTTTAACACAATGGTACGAGTGGATGTAAACCCGAAAAAAAAAATTGAATTAATAATTCTGCCTGGTAGAGTATAGCATGTCATATCATCTGTGCCCAGTCTTGCCACAAAGAGTTAATCCAACTGTGAGTAATGAGCTTATCTTTTTTCAGGAAGAGAAAGTCAGACTAACAGGGAAATACACAGTCGATCTGCCCCTTGCTCTGTGAGTGACAAGCAATTTGCTTATCTCCTTCACACAGCAGAGAAAGTTTTACACTCCCCCCTCCCTCCCTCCTCAATGTCTCAGTATAGAGGTGGGTGGGGAGGCTTGTGACATCACAACTCCACCCACCAAACTCCAGAAAACACAGGAAGGACATTTGAAAGGTAGGGGTAGATGCAGGAGGCTTGCATGTGTATACACTGTGTGCAGAATTATTAGGCAAATGAGTATTTTGACCACATCATCCTCTTTATGCATGTTGTCTTACTCCAAGCTGTATAGGCTCGAAAGCCTACTACCAATTAAGCATATTAGGTGATGTGCATCTCAGTAATGAGAAGGGGTGTGGTTTAATGACATCAACACCCTATATCAGGTGTGCATAATTATTAGGCAACTTCCTTTCCTTTGGCAAAATGGGTCAAAAGAAGGACTTGACAGGCTCCGAAAAGTCAAAAATAGTGAGATATCTTGCAGAGGGATGCAGCACTCTTAAAATTGCCAAGCTTCTGAAGCGTGATCATCGAACAATCAAGCGTTTCATTCAAAATAGCCAACAGGGTCGCAAGAAGCGTGTGGAAAAACCAAGACGCAAAATAACTGCCCGTGAACTGAGAAAAGTCAAGCGTACAGCTGCCAAGATGCCACTTGCCCCCAGTTTTGCC
>BLSH010032195.1:1888671-1901790 GCA_018402905.1 Glandirana rugosa
GTCACAGGTCCGTCGTCTTCAGATATCCGTGGGGTCGATGGAGGGACTGACCGGTCGTATCCGGAACACCTGACCCTGATAATAATGACGGACACCGGGAGAAGTCACTGGGAGAGGTCCTCCCGGCCGGACCGAATGATAGTGTGAAGATGATTGACCGCCGGTAGAACGAGGTGGACTCCGGACGTATACGGAAAACACGACGTGATTCTGACGGATTCGTAGTCCTATGGGGTATCCTCTTTAAACGATGGTCAGATGGATGGGAATTCCCACCGGGAACTCGGGAAGAGGGTGAGCGACGACCGAGTGGGGGGGGGTGGGAGTAGTAACCAACGGGACGTATAGGTGAGCAGTAGACGTTTGGAAGAATGTTTATGACAAGAACGGCGTTGGATGTTCCCCCGGTCGATGGGTCCGCCGCTGATGCGCAGTAGTTTAGCTGGCCCCCTTGTAGGTTGCGGCAAGAACAGTATTTGTAAGAAGGTTTGCAGATGACGAGTGGATATGCAGGGCAACCAATGATGAGGGTGGGGGGGGGTGAGCCAGCAGCGAGTGGGAGAAGGGCTCAAGGGCCACCCTTAAGGGTAGGTAGACTGGTAGCAAATTTCTCCTATGGGGTATCCTGATGCTTAGGCAGTCTTAGTGCAGCACAAAAGGCATATGCAGGCCTCAGGTGGAGCAAGATGGCCGCCAGTTAGTAGAAGTGTGATAGTAAGCCAGGCCGGCCCTCCTGGAGAGGGTCACTGAAGAGGGCCACAGGCAGTAATAATAGTCCCAGTCCACAAGGCCTATGCTGGCCAGTCAGGGAGGTAGCTGGGGTGCCTATAGACTTCTGCTGCCTGGACACTGGGTGCAGCAAGATGGCCGCTGCTCCGGAGGCCCAGGCTGGCGCTGCTGGCTGGCCTGCTGAAACTGGCAGGGGGGGATCTCACCTTACCTCGGCGGTCCCCAGTCTGCAGGCGATGTGGAGGCGGACGATCGGCTCCCAGGAAGCTTCTCTGCACCCGCTGGGGGCCGCAGATCGGGAAGGGCCAGGTCCCAAATCGAGCGGTCGGTCTGCGGCCCAGGATGGTGGCTGCCCGCAGCTTGCAGGCCCCTCATCTGGCTGCTGTATCCTGGGATGGCACTGCAGACGGCCCCAAACTCAGGGGTGACCCAAGGTAGGCTGCTGGGAATCTGTAGTGGCGGATGCCTTCGTGGGAGCAAGGATGGCTGAGGATAGAGGTAAGATGACCAGGAGCTCTCCACATTAACGTCCTGCTCCTTGCTCGTCCAGACACGCCCCCCCAGGCAGCCTATTTAAACCAGACTGCTGCTGAGTCTCATTGCTGTTTGGTCTGCAGCTCTGTGTGTTCCCCTGAAATCTGTGATACTCTGTGACCTTGATCCGGCCTGCCTCCTACCTTACGATTGTCTGCCTCCTGTCCTGACCCCGGCTTGCCTCGACCCTGCTTCTGCCTACTGATTATATGTTTGATCCATGGTTTGACTTCGGCTTGTGACCTGACCTTCCTTTGCCTGCTGCTTACACCTAATCGACCTGTCTGTTGACGAACCATGCCAGTCTGACTATCCATCCAGTCTGCTACAGCTCCAGCTCTGCTGCCCATCCAGTCTGTTACAGCATCCAGCTCTGCTGTCCATCCAGTCTGCCACAGCTTCCAACTCTGCTTTTATCCAGTCTGCTGCAGCATCCAGCTCTGCTGTCCATCCAGTCTGCCACAGCTTCCAGCTCTGCTGTCATCCAGTCTGCTACGGTATCCAGCTCTGCTGTCATCCAGTCTGCTACAGTATCCAGCTCTGCTGTCCATCCAGTCTGCCACAGCTTCCAGCTCTGCTGTCATCCAAGCTGCTACAGCATCCAGCTCTGCTGTCCATCCAGTCTGCCACAGCTTCCAGCTCTGCTGTCATCCAGTCTGTTACAGCATCCAGCTCTGCTGTAAATCCAGTCTGCCACAGCTTCCAGCTCTGCTGTCCATCCAGTCTGCTACAGCATCCTGCTCTGCTGTCCATCCAGTCTGCCACAGCACCCAGCTTTGCACATCTCTACCAACTCATCGGAAGCCCATTGGCTGACTACTGCTACTGGACTAATAGACACTCTTACCCCGCCGTGCTCCTGTGACTGCTGTTTCCACTACCAGCGGTCCGGGAGCCGGAGTTGTATGAGAGGTCTCCCTCTACCGTCAGGTTTAGAACCCAGGTACGTAACAATACCAAAAATTACCCCCCCCCCCAAAATATATTCTGCTTCTCATCCCGAGTATGGTTATACCACATGTGTGAGACTTTAACACAGCCTGGCCACATAGAGAGGTCCAACATACAGGGAGCACCGTCAGGCGTTCTAGAAGCATAAATTACACATATCATTTCCTAACCACCTATTACACTCATGACCATGACACTCCCACCACCATGCTTGAGTGTAGGCAGGACACACTTGTCTTTGTACTCCTCACCTGGTTGACACATAGCATGTATATAGCAAAAATAACCCCCCAAAATATATTCTGCTACTCATCCCGAGTATGGCAATACCACATGTGTGAGACTTTTACACAGCCTGGTCACATAGAGAGGTCCAACATGCAGGGAGCACCGTCAGGCATTCTAGTAGCAGAAATTTCACATCTAATTTCCTAACGACCTATTACACTTTTGAAGGCCCTAGATCACCAGGACAATGGAATTGCCCACAAAATGACCCCATTTTGGAAAGCAAACACCTCAACGTATATTCTATGAGGCATTATGAGTCTTTTGAATGGTTCATTTTTTTCAACAAGTCTTCGAAAAACGTGGAAAGAAAATTAAAACGCTTTTATTTTTACACAAAGTGGTCAATTTATAAGATATTTCTAACACATAGCATGTACAGTATCTCACAAAAGTGAGTAAGTACACCCCTCACATTTTTGTAAATATTTTATTCTATCTTTTCATGTGACCACACTGAAGAAATGACACTTTGCTACAATGTAAAGTAGTGAGTGTACAGCTTGTATAACAGTATAAATTTACTGTCCCCTCAAAATAACTCAACACACAGCCATTAATGTCTAAACCGCTGGCAACAAAAGTGAGTACAACCCTAAGTGAAAATGTCCAAATTGGGCCCAAAGTGTCAATATTTTGTGTGGCCACCATTATTTTTCAGAACTGCCTTAGCACTCTATGGCATGGAGTTCACCAGAGCTTCACAGGTTGCCACTGGAGTCCTCTTCCACTCCTCCATGACAACGTCACAGAGCTGGTGGATGTTAGAGACTTTGCGTTCCTCCACCTTCCGTTTGAGGATGCCCCACAGATGCTCAATAGGGTTTAGGTCTGGAGACATGCTTGGCCAGTCCATCACCTTTACCCTCAGCTTCTTTAGCAAGGCAGTGGTCATCTTGGAGGTGTGTTTGGGGTTGTTATCATGTTGGAATGCTGCCCTGCGGCCCAGTCTCCGAAGGGAGGTGATCATGCTCTGCTTCAGTATGTCAAAATACATGTTGGCATTCATGGTTCCTTCAATGAACTGTAGCTCCTCAGTGCTGGCAGCACTCATGCAGCCCCAGACCATGACACTCCCACCCCCATGCTTGAGTGTAGGCAAGACACACTTGTCTTTGTACTCCTCACCTGGTTGCCACCACACACGCTTGACACTATCTGAAAAATAAGTTTATGATGGTCTCATCAGATCACAGGACATGGTTTAATCCATGTCCTTAGTCTGCTTGTCTTCAGAAAACTGTTTGTGGGCTTTCTTGTGCATCATCTTTAGAAGAGGCTTCCTTCTGGGACGACAGCCATGCAGACCAATTTGATGCAGTGTATGGTCTGGGCACTGACAGGCTGACCCTCCACCCCTTCAACCTCTGCAGCAATGCTGGCAGCAGTCATACGACTATTTCCCAAAGACAACTTCTGGATATGATGCTGAGCACATGCACTCAACTGCTTTGGTCAACCACGACGAGGCCTGTTCTGAGTGGAACCTGTCCTGTTAAACCGCTGTATGGTCTTGGCCACCATGCAGCAGCTCAGTTTCAGGGTCTTGGCAAACTTCTTATAGCCTAGGCCATCTCTATGTAGAGCAACAATTCTTTTTTTCAGATCCTTAGAGAGTTCTTTGCCATGAGGTGCCATGTCGATCTTCCAGTGACCAGTATGAGAGAGTGAGAACGATAACACCAAATTTAACACACCTGCTCTCCATTCACACCTGAGACCTTGTAACACTAATGAGTCACATGACACTGGGAGGGAAAATGGCTAATTGGGCCCAATATGGACATTTTCACTTAGGGGTGTACTCACTTTTGTTGCCAGCGGTTTAGACATTAATGGTTGTGCGTTGAATTATTTTGAGGGGACAGCAAATTTACACTGTTATACAAGCTGTACACTCACTACTTTACATAGTAGCAAAGTGTAATTTCTTCAAAGTTGTAAAAAAAAAAAGATATAATAAAATATTTACAAAAATGTGAGGGGTGTACTTACTTTTGTGAGATACTGTACATAGCAAAAATGAATCCCCAAAATAAATTCTGCTACTTGTCCCGAGTATGGCAATACCACATGTGTGAGACTTTTACACAGCCTGGCCACATAGAGAGGCCCAACATGCAGAGAGCACCGTCAGGCGTTCTAGGCGCATAATTTACACATTAAATTTCATTCATACCTATCACACTTTTTAAGGGTCTGGAGCACCAGGACAGTGGAATTCTATGAGGCATGGGCTGCAGAGAGGTACTCGGGTACTCTGATGGGGTGGAGACAGGTACTCGGGTAATCTGATGGACTGGTAAAAGGTACTTGTGTACTCTGATGGGATGCAGATAGGTACTCGGCTACTCAGATGGGTTGGTGGCAGGTACTCGGGTACTCTGATGGGCAGGTGGCAGGCACTCAGGTACTCAGATGGGCAGGTGACAGGTACTCGGGTACTCTGATGGGCTGGTGACAGGTACTCGGGTACTCTGATGGGCAGGTGACAGGTACTCGGGTACTCAGAAGGGCAGGTGACAGGTACTCTGGTACGCTGATGGTCTGGTGACAGGTACTCGGGTACCCTGATGGGCAGGTGACAGGTACTCGGGTACTCTGATGGGCTAGTGACAGGTACTCGGGTACTCTGATGCGTTTGTGACAGGTACTCAGGTACCCAGATGGGTTGGTGACAAGCACTCGGGTACTCTGATGGGCTGGTGACAGGTACTTGTGTACTTTGAGGGACAGGTGACAGGTACTCAGGTACTCTCATGGGCAGGTGACAGTTACTCTGATGATTTGGTGACAGGTACTCGGGTACTCTGATGGGTTGGTGACAGGTACTTGGGTACTTTGATGGGTTGGTGACAGGTACTTGGGTACTCTGATGGGCTGGTGACAGGTCCACTGGTACTCTGATCGGCTCGTGACAGGTACTCCGGTACTTTGATGGGTTGGTGACAGGTACTCGTGTACTTTGATGGGTTGGTGACAGGTACTTGGGTACTCAGATGGGCAGGTGACAGTTACTTTGATGGTTTGGTGACAGGTACTCGGGGACTTTGATGGGTTGGTGACAGGTACTTGGGTACTTTGATAAGTTGGTGACAGGTACTCGGGTACTCAGATGGGATGGTGACAGGTACTTGGGTACTCAGATGGGCAGGCGACAGGTACTCGGGTACTTTGATGGACAGGTGACAGGTACTCGGGTACTTTGATGGGCAGGTAACAGGTACTTTGATGGGCTATGACATTTTGGGGTGGTGACAGGTCTTCTTTATTACTAGGGGGGATCAGTGTGCTTGGTGTGTACACTAAGCGGTAACAAGCTGTTAACGCAATCTCCTTCTCACACACAATCGTGTTAGAGGGAGAACCCAGTAACAGCTCGTTATCACTGTTTGTTTACATTATGTGACCAGCTGTGATTAGACACAGCCGGTCACTTGGTAAAGAGCCAATTTCATTGGCTCCTTACCCTGATCGGAGCTGGGCTTTGTCCGAGGGACAAGCCTCAGCCCCGATCACCGCGCTGCGTGTCCCCAGGGGCGTGCATGAGCGGCATGCACGTTGCTCTCAGTAGTGACCGGCTGTGATTAGACACAGCCGGTCACGTGGTAAAGAGCCAATTTCATTTGAAGGCAGTGCTTGGTTTTCGGGGTCCTGTACGTGGCTAGACCGCCAAAAAGTCTCACATATGTGATATCCCGTACTCAGGAGAAGCAGCAGAATTTATTTTTGGGGAGTAATTGCACATATACCATGCTATGTGTGAGCAATATATCATTTAGTGACAACTTTGTGAAAAAAAAATTGTAATTTTCCCGAAACATGTGGCAAAATATAAAATATTCCATGGACTCAACATGCCTCTCAGCAAATAGCTTGGAATGTCTACTTTCTAAAATTCCGAAACTGTGATAGGTAGTGTGGAGTGAAATCAAAAGTTTACGCTCTTAGAAATCATGAAGGCAATGATTGGTTTTTGGGGTCCTGTACACGGTTAAGCGCCCAAAAAATCTCACACATGTAGTATCCCTGTACTCAGGAGAAGCAACAGAATGTGTTTTGGGGTGTAATTCCACATATATCCATGGCATGTGTGAGCAATAAATCATTTCAGTGACAACTTTGTGTAATTTTTTATTTTTTCATTTTTCAAAAACTTGTAAGAAAAAAATAAAATATTCAATGTGCTCAACATGCCTCTCAGCAAATTCCTTGGGGTGTCTACTTTGCAAAATGGGGTCATTTGAGGGGGTTGTTGTACTGCCCTTCCATTATAGCACCTCAGGAAATAAGATAGGCAGTCATAAAATAAAAGCTGCGTAAATTTCAGAAAATGTACCCTAGTTTGTAGACGCTATAACTTTTGCGCAGACCAATAAATATACGCTTATTGACATTTTTTACCCAAGACATGTGGCTGAATGCATTTTGGCAAAAATGTATGACTAAAATTGAGTTTATTGTATTTTTTTAATAACAAAAAGTTGAAAATATAATTTTTTTCTAAATTTTCGGTCTTTTTTCATTTTTATCACAAAAAACAACGCAGAGGTGATCAAATACCACCAAAAGAAAGCTCTATTTTGGGGAAAAAAGGATGCAAATTTAATTTGGGTACAGCATTGCATGACCACACAATTACCAGTTAAAGCAGTGCAGTGCCAAATTGTAAAAAGTGCTCTGGTCATTAAGGGGGTAAATTCTTCAGGGGCTGAAGTGGTTAATGTTGAGATTATCAAGTCTATTTCTAATTCTGTCCCCCGTTAGCTATGAGGGTGCTTCCTGTGATGTGTTATGAAGATTAGTATTACAGTCTTGGTTACTGAACCCCCTTACCACCCCCTTACCACCCCCTTCCCCCTTTCCCTTGTAAAGACTGAGGAGAAGAATTAATTCAAAACCTTTGCCATCTATCCATCTTTTGTAACCAGATTCCCTTCCTCATCCTTTATTGGGCCATTATGTTCTGACCTCCCTTTCTTACTTTTTATATACTTAAATAATCATAATATACTTAAATAATTTCTTGTTTTTTTTTTACTCTCCTCCACTATGTGCTATTCGTGTTCTATCTTAGCTGTCCTGATTGCACCCTTACATTTCCTATTGCATTTTTTGTATAGTTGGAATGCTGATGTATAGTTGGAATCAGACTTGTATTTTTTAAAGGCTTTCCTTTGCTTTTATATGCAATTATACATTGGAGTTAAGCCACCCAGGACTTTTGTTGGCTCTATTGAATTTATTTCCCCTAGGAATGCACTGGTCAATACCTTTATTTAATATGTTCTTAAAGCACTCCCACCTTTCCTCTGTCTTCTTTATTCCTAGGATTTTATCCCATTTTAATAACTTCTAGCAAAGAGCGTTTAGGGAAGTTGGCCCTTTTGAAATTCAGTGTTTTGTATTACCCTTGTGTTTCCTATTTCTATGATTTATACTGAAACTAGTTGCCCCGTATTTCCATATCTGCTGTCAGGTCCGTATTATTAGCAATCAGTCGGTCTAGTAACGCTTTGTTTCTTGTTGGTGCACTTACCATCTGACCCATGCAATTGTCCTGCAAGACATTTAGGAAATGGCAAGCTTTAGATAAATGTGCAGTTCCTTCCGCCCAGTCTAAAACTGAATAATTAAAATCCCCCATTATAATGACACACCCTATCCTTGCCACCATTCCAAACTGAGATAGGAGGTCTGCCTCCTCCTCCTCTATCTGGTTAGGGGGCCTATATCATACTCCCAGCATTACTTTCCCCTTGGTTTCCTCCCAATGAAGCTCAACCCATAACTATTCCACCTCCTCCCTTGCTCCATTAGCGATGTCGTCCCTCATATCTACTTGGACATCATTCTTGATATACAGGCAAACCCCTGCCTATTAAACCAAATCTCTGAAATTCCCACAAAATCTAAATCCTACACAGACATCAGCAGCTCCAATTCTCCCATTTTGTCAGCCAGACTTCTGGCATTAGTGAAAAAACCTTGTAGTTTTGCCCAGTCACATAGGCCCTGATTTGCTATACCTCCCAAATCTACTCCAGCAGTGCCTTAAAATAACTCCCAATTAAAGGTTATTACAAATTCAACTCTCACAAAAGGGAGTAAATTAACTCACATGCGGCGTCTATTTGCCTGTGAAGATGCCTCTCAGTAACATGTTCTAAGTGCCTGATGTTGGCTGGAATTGAACCTGTGGTTTCAGAACTCTTCCATTTAATGCTTGTATGCAAGTTCATTGCCATAAAAAAAAAAAACATTACCACCCTTCTCTCTAATTTTAACAGCCTTAGCCCTAGGGGACATGTCTGAATAGAAAAAAAGTTTATAATTTTTTTTTTTTTCAGGAGCAGTGGTTCTAATAATGGTTAGGCTGGGTTCACACTAGTCCGATTCTCGGGCCAACATTAGGAGCACAAGTTGCATTACGTCACAAAAACAATGATTCCCTATGAGAGCCGTCTTAACTGGTCCGACTTTGAAAAACACAAGTCGGACCAGTTAAGACGGCTCTCATAGGGAATCATTGTTTTGAAAAAGGTTCCTGTACTACTTTTGTCCGACTTTGGTCCTACTTTAGCCCATTGAAAGGCATTGAAGTTGTTTCAAAGTCGGATTAGTGTCTTCACTGATCCGACTTTGGCATGCGACTTATGCTCTGGGGATCTTGAAGGGGAACTCCACGCCCAATTTTTTTTAAAAAAATGGCATGGGTCCTCCTCCAGGAGCATACCAGGCCGTTTGGTCTGGTACTGATTTTAAGGGGGAACCCCCACGCCAAAAAAAACGGCATGGCGTCCCCCCCGAAATCCATACCAGACCCTTATCCGAGCACGCAGCCCGGCAGGCCAGGAAAGGGGGTGGGGTCGAGCAAGCGCCCCCCCTCCTGGACCATACCAGGCCGGTGGTTGTCGGGGACTGCGGGCGGGGACTTATCGGAATCTGGAAGCCCCTTTTAACAAGGGGGCCCTTAGATGCCGGCCCCCCACCCTATGTAAAGGAGTATGGGGTACATCGTACTCCTACCCATTTACCTGAAAAGAAAGTGTACAAAAAAAAACACACTACACAGGTTTTTAAAATATTTTATTAAATCAGCTCCGGCATTTTCTCCCCTCTCTTCTCCCTCTCCGGTGTCTTCGGCTCTTTTGTGGGGGTCTTCTATCTTCTGAGAGGTCTTCTGTCTTCGGCTCTTTTGCGGGGGTCTTCTATCTTCTGAGGGGTCTTCTTTCTTCGGCTCTTTTGCGGGGGTCTTCTATCTTCTGAGGGGTCTTCTTTCTTCTCCTTCTCTGCGTCGTCTTCTGCTCTTTTGCCGGTCTTCTCTGCTGTCCCCTTCCCTCTGTTCTTCTTCTTCTTCCAATGTTGACACGACGCGATCTCCTTCACGAATGCCCTCTCCGCTGTGTGCTTTGCCTTATATTGGCATGGGGCATGGCCAACCGATGACATCACCCAGAGGCCCCGCCCCACATGATGCCACATCTTGGCGTGGAGCTGTGACATCATATGGGGCGGGCCTCCGGTGATGTCATTGGGTGGCCACGCCCTATGCCAATATAAGGCACAGCACACAGCGGAGAGGGCATTCGTGAAGGAGATCGCGTTGTGTCAACATGGGAAGAAGAAGAGAGGAAGAACAGAGGGAAGGGGACAGCAGAGAAGACCGGCAAAAGAGCAGAAGATGCCACAGAGGAGGAGAAGAAAGAAGACCCCTCAGAAGATAGAAGACCCCCGCAAAAGAGCCGAAGACACCGGAGAGGGAGAAGAGAGGGGAGAAGACGCCGGAGCTGATTTAATAAAATATTTTAAAAACCTGTGTAGTGTGTTTTTTGTACACTTTCTTTCCAGGTAAATCGGTAGGGGTGCGATGTACCCCTTACTGTTAAGTCCCCGTCCGCAGACCCCGACAACCACCGGCAAGGGTTGTCATGGAGAGGCCCTTGTCCTCATCAACCTGGGGACAAGGTGATTTGGGGTGGGGGGGTGCAGAGTCACCCCTGCCCCAAAGCACCCATACTCCCCATGTTGAGGGCATGCGGCCCGGTATAGTCCAGGAGGGGGGGCGCTCGTTCGTCCAAACCCCATTTACTGGCCTGCCGGGCTGTGTGCTCGGATAAGGGTCTGGTATGGATTTGGGGGGGGCACCACGCCGTTTTTTTTTGTGTGGGTGTTCCCCTTAAAATCCGTACCAGACCAAAGGGCCTGGTATGCTCCTGGAGGGGGACCCATGCCATTTTTTTAAAAAAAATTGGGCGTGGAGTTCCCCTTCAAGATCCCCAGAGCATAAGTCGCATGGTATTGTCGGATCCCTGTTCACAAAAATACGGTCCGACTTTGACCCTATGTAGAACCGTAAATCGCACAGCAAAGTAGGATCAAAGTTGGACCGTTTTTTTTGTCAGATAGTGTGAACCCAGCCTTAAAGTGATAAAAAAAAAATAATTCACGCTTCAGGACCTGAGCACTTTTTGCGATTTGGCACTGCGTTGCTTTAACTGACAATTGCGCGGTCGTGTGACGTTGTACCCAAACTAAATTTGCGTCCTTTTTTGCTCACAAATAGAGCTTTCTTTTGGTGATATTTGATCTCCTCTGTCATTTCTGATTGCCGCTCTAAATAAAAAAAGAGCGTCAATTTTTCAAAATAACCAGTTTTTCTTAATTTTTTTGCTAAAATACAAATCCAATTGTAAAAAAATAAAAATCATTATATTTACTTGTTTTTGGCCAATTTATATTCTTCCTCCTTTCTTTGTTAAAAAAAAAATCGCAATCGGCGTTTATTGTTTTGTTTGCACAAAAGTTGCTGCGTTTAGGGGTGATGCAAATTAATTTCTGGAGTTGTATTTTTTAGACTTTTTTACTAGTAATGGCGGCAATATTGCGGCAGACATGTCGGACCATTTAGACATTTTTTTTTGAACCATTGGCATTTATACAGCGATCAGTGGTCTAAAAATGCACTGCTTTCTGTATACATGCCATTGGCAGTGAAGGGGTTAACCTGGAGAGTGTTAACTGTGTTCCCTATGGGGAGTTCTAACTGTATGGGGGCTGGGCTGCCAGGGGGAGGGGAGTGATCACGGCTTCCATATACAGGAAGCCTGTGATCACCGCCCTTCCCCCTCTGTCTAAATGGAGATCCGTGTTTACATACACGGACCTCCATTCTTTCACTGCAGAGGGGCCATCGCAGGTAGCCAGTGGCGATCGAGTCTGCCCTACCCGCTCCCTGCCCCCCCCCCGGAACACAGTGAGTGCACGAGCGTGGCTCCAGCAGCATGCGCGCGCTCACAATGCTAGTCATCGCAGTCAGGTGAGGGCGGTTTGCGATAATGAGCCACTTTGCCGCCATCACGCTGCGGTGGGCGGGTGGTAAGTGCTTAAATATCGTGCTTGACGGGTCCCCTTAGTATGGATCTCTGTGATGTTTAGAACAGTGGCACCGCAAAATGACATTTGTAAAGGAAAAATTGTCATTCCAAATCGGTCGTGGCTGGAATGTATTGCTGGTTCCCAGCAATATAGATAAAGATCACTGAAAAAGCATTGCATTGGGGTCTCCCCCAGTCCATACCAGGCCCTTCGGGTCTGCTATGGATTTTAAGGGGAACTCCACACCAAATGTATAAAAAATGGTGTTGGGCTCCCCCCAAAATCCAAACCAGACCCTTATGCGAGCATGCAGCCCTGGCATGGCAGGGGGGTGGGGACGAGTGAGTGCGCCCCCTCCGAACCTTATCAGGCCACATGCCCTCAACATGGGGAGGGTGCTTTGGGGTCTGGTTTGCATTGTGGGGGGACCCCAATGCCATTTTCCCAAAATTTGGCATGGGGTTCCCCTTAAAATCCATACCAGACCTGTAGGGCCTGGTACGGACTTTGCGGGGGACCCCTACCCAAAATTTCTGTTTAATTTTGGCGTGGAGTTCCTCTTAAAATCTATGCCAGACCCTTTTCTGAGCGTGCATGCACTGTATATATTCTACACAGTGGTGTAGTGGTTAGCACTTTCGTCTGGGAGCAAATGGGTCACTGGTTCAATTCCCAACCACAACACTACCTGCCTGGAGTTTGCATGCTCTCCCTGTGTCTACGTGGGATTCCTCCAGATACTGGAGGACCGGTACTCCGGTTTCCTCCCACACTCCAAAGACATGCAGGTAGGTAAATTAGATCCTGTTTAAATTGGCCCTAATATATGTATGAATGTGAGTTAGGGACCATAGATTGTAAGCTCCTTGAGGGTAGGGACTGATGTGAATGTACAATATATATGTAAAGCGACAGCGCTATATAAGTCCCTGAAATAAATGAATGCAGTGTATTATATATACCATACTGTACATATATATTCCTATGCCACTGTCTAACCTTTTGCTATCTCTGCAAATGTTTTCACTATATTCGGCCTTTGTGTAAGTGGCCTTATATAGTGTGGGCGTGGACTCAGACCCGCTGAGCAATGATTGGCCAAAGGCACCCTTCCTTTGGCCAATCATGGCTCTCACAGCAGAGCATGCTGTGATTGGCCAAAGCGCATGTACATGCTTTGGCCAATCAGCGGGCAGCATTCCCCCACAATTTCACTGCATTATGGGCCATTCAAATTTC
>BLSH010032195.1:1909379-1924160 GCA_018402905.1 Glandirana rugosa
ATACTAGTGGATTTAACACGATTTTATACGTCATATAATAAATTTCTATTAGACGAAAATTTGACACACTTTTTCACTAAAGATGTGACTTTATAGAATTTTTCAGACTCTTGTCTATTTATGGGGCAGAGAAATCAGGATCCGTGTCTCGTGTCGACTCGTGTTGACTCGTAGGAGTCTGTGTTTTATTGAGAGTACCTCATTAAGGAACTCATCAATCATTTATGGTTTTACTCTGAATAAAATGTGTGTAAAAAACCCTCACTTCTACTCTCAATAAAACGGTTCACGTTCAAAGACGGTAAGTAAGATTACCATGTTAACAAAGAAATAGATTATTTAGTAGTAGCGGCGAGAAGCGGAGGACGTCATATGACGTCCTCCCGGATCGACGGCCAGTCCCTGCCGACGTCATTTTACTATACGTCGGTAGGGAACTGGTTAAAAACAAAATAGATTATCACATGTGCAACATTGTTGCCAGGACAATTTATTTGAGAGAAAGATACATTTCTTTTCAACATGAAATTGATTTATTAGATAAAGAAACAATTGTACCATTAGAATGAATGGCAGAAACTTGCACTTGGCAAAATAACTCTCATCTTCACTCCCAAAAAATGTGTGTAAAATAAGTCTCATTTTGGTATTTACTAACTACTCAAGGAATTACTCCATGAGAGTTATTTTGTGTCTGAGGATGCTCAGTTGTGCTCAGCTGTGCTCTGTGCCTAGGACTAAAGAGACGGGGTATTTATCTGTTCTCAGACTTTTTAAGATATTTCAGTGTAGAAATCACTTTTTCACACAGTTTAAAAGCAGATTATCTTTAAATAATATACTGCATATTTTAGCACAATTTAGGTGATCATACCATGCTCCAAACATTATTTCCATGTGCAATTCCCTTGCTTTTACCACGACTAGTTCTTTAGTCAGTCACTACTGTTTGGGTGCTATAGTGAATTTGATTCCGGGACTATTTTCTCCCTCAGGGCTTTAGTGAATACCTTTTCTGACTAGATTTAGTCGTTTTCTAGGGATTTTAGTTGTCTGTGACCATTTGTTCCCCCATGGTGCTATAGTAAATAAACCCCATACTGTCTCCTTGTTGGTTGTTTTGAGGTTGCACTTTGGATTTGTCAAGTTACTTACCTTGGGTTTAGGTCCTCTAGTTACCCTACCACTACTGCCCCCAATATTGTGTTCAAACAGTATTGCATTATGGAGTGTCATTTCTCTTTGCACATACTGCATATTATTGAGATGAAGGGGCCGATCGCATAAGGAAATAAGGATAACATCAGCAGAGGTCTGTGTCCAAATGTACAGCAGTTTGGCTGTGAAGGCGCATTACCCCCTTGAGGGTAGAGCTCTCTGATGAATCTCAGGGATGTGTAGTCATGAGAGACGGTCATAGCTCGGCGTTTAGAGCAGACTGAGAGGATGAGCTCACAGTGCCTCTCCTCAGTTCTTGTCAGAGGCACTGAACTCAATGGGCAGCTTGGATCCTTGGACCAATGGTAAAACACCATTGGCCCAAACTGTCCAATAAAAATGCTGCAGTGGTGACACGCCTCACTGCAGTGTCATAGAAGGTGCATGTGTCTAAAAGACAAATGCTCCCTTCCAGCCCAGCCTTCTTAACTACAAGAAAAAACATGGGTTTAAGATTTACCCACAATCCCATGTTTTTCTCACACAGTTAAGAGGGAAAATGAGAATCTGCTGTTGCTGAAAAGGTACATGCTAAATCACATATTATTATGCTATATATTATAAGATAAATGATTTATTTATCTATTTACTGTAAAATTACTGGTTTGAAGTTATAACTTCAAACTTCAGTAATTTGTCCATTAAGCCATCTGCTTAAGTACAGTTTTTGAAAATATAGTAAATTACCTTAAAAACAATATATAATAGTTATTTGCATATTACTTACCTATGGTAATTAACCCATTGCCACCCAGGCTAATCCTGACACTTCTCACCTACATGTAAGAATCATAATTTTTTTTCTAGAAACTGCTCAGAACCCCCAAACATTATATATATTGGTTTAGCAGACACCCTAGGGAATAAAATGGCGGTTGTTGTAACTTTTTATGTTACACAGTATTTGCGCAGCAATTTTTCAAATGTGTTTTTTGGAAAGAAACTGTTTCATGAATAAAAGAAAAAAGAAACAGTAAAGTTAGCCCGATTTGTATGTATAATGTGAAAGATGATGTTACGCCGAGTAAATAGATATCTAACATGTCACGCTTTTAAATTGTACACACTTGTGGAATGGTGCCAAACTTCAGTACTTAAGAATTTCCATAGACAACGCTTTAAAATTTTTTAGAGGTTACATGTTTAGAGTTACAGAGCAGGTCTAGTGCTAGAATTATTGCTCTCGCTCTAACGTTCACGACATATGTAACCTGTGTGTATCTGGCTCTGATACTAGCCAGTGCCTCACCAGCCACAGACCTCACCGCACGTCCCTGATTAGCATAGGGGAGCACTGAGTGGAGCACCTGCACTTTAATTTTTCTTACATGCATGGAGAAAAAAGGCACAAGTCACCTTGATTTTGAATGATGGTCTTTATTTCAACATACAGTTGTGCTCATAAGTTTACATACCCTGGCAGAATTTATGAATTCTTGTCCATTTTTCAGAGAATATGAATGATAACACAAAAACGTTTCTTTCACTCATGGTTAGTATTTGACTGAAGCCATTTATTATCAATCAACTGTGCTTACTCTTTTTACAATGACAACAAAAACCACCCAAATGACCCTTATCGAAAGTTTACATACCCTGGTAATTTTCGCCTGAAAATATCCGCACAAGTTGACACAAAGGGGTTTGAATGGCTATTAAAGGTAACCATCCTCACCTGTAATCTGTTTGCTTGTAATTAGACTCTTGCATCTTTCATCCAGTTCTGCACTGACGTTTCTGGATTCTGAGTCATGGGGAAAGCAAAATAATTGTCAAAGGATCTGCGGAAAAAGGTAGTTGAATGTATAAAACAGGAAAGGGATATAAAAAGATATCCAAGGAATTGAGAATGTCAATCCAAAATGTTCAAACTCTAATCAAGAAGTGAGGGGTTCTGTTGAAACCAAACCACGGTCAGGTAAACCAATTACAATTTCAGCTACAACTGCCAGGAAAATTGTTTGGGATGCAAAGAAAAACCCACAAATAACTTCAGGACTATCTGAAAACATGTGGTATGGCTGTTTCAAGATGCACAATAAGGAGGCACTTGAAGAAAGATGGGCTGCATGGTTGAGTCGCTAGAAGAAAGCCATTACTTTGCAAGTGCCACAAAGTATCCCGCATACAATACGCCAAACAGCACAGAGGCAAGCCTCAAATCTTCTGGCACAGTCATTTGGAGTGATGAGACCAAAATTAAGCTTTTTGGCCACAATCATAAACTCTGCATCTGGAGAGGAGTCAACAAGTCAACATCACTGATGTTTTGGGGATGTGTGAGCTACAAAGGCACAGGGAATTTGGTCAAAATTGATGGCAAGATGAATGCAGTATTATCAAAAAATACTAGAGGAACATTTGCATTCATCAGCCAGGAAACTGCGCATGGGACGTACTTGGACATTCCAACATGACAATGATCCAAAACACAAGGCTAAGTCGATCTGTCATTGGTAACAGCAGAATAAAGTGAAGGTTCTGGAGTGGCCATCTCAGTATCTTGACCTCAATATCATTCAGCCACTCTGGGAAGATCTCAAATGTGCAGTTTATGCAAGACAGCCCAAG
The DNA here is from genome assembly GCA_018402905.1 of Glandirana rugosa. Lineage (NCBI taxonomy): Eukaryota > Metazoa > Chordata > Amphibia > Anura > Ranidae > Glandirana > Glandirana rugosa. The sequence goes on from BLSH010032195.1 coordinate 1,913,169, forward strand.
AATTTCCAGGAACTGAAGGTTTTTTTTGCCAAGAGGAATGGGCAGCTTTACCATCTGAGAAGATAAAGAGCCTCATCCACAAATACCACAAAAGACCCAAGCTGTCATTGGTGTTGAAGGGGGCAATACACTGTATTAAGAACTGGGGCATGTAAACTTTGGATCAGGGTCATTTGGGTAGTTTCTGTTGTCATTATGATTTAAAAAGACCAAACACAGTTGATTGATAATAAATGGTTTCAGCCAAACACTAACCATGAGTGAAAGGAGTGTTTTTGTGTCCTCATTCATATTTTCTGAAAAATGGCCAAGAAATCATAAATTCTGCCAGGGTATGTAAACTTATGAGCACAACTGTATATGGACTGATTACCAACACTAGGACTTGAATACTATAATAGGACTTTTTTCACCAATTGCCACTTTATTGTTTTGGTTTTTCCTGTATTTTATTTATGATTCATGGTTTGCACATGCTCATTCATTCTGTGGACTGTTTATTAGTAATTGCACTTTTCACTTTATTGGAAGAAATTGTTTCATATCTACACTTTTCCAGCGCCGTATCTTGGCCTAGGCCAACACTTTGCGTCAAAAAAGCCGCCCCCCGCACAAGAAAAATCCCCCCCATCTTATTCCGAGTCCCGACGGCTGCACAAATATTGTCTCTCATAAAGCAGCAAAAAGTGACTGGCAGGATCGATCTCTGGTTGGCTGTGCTCGGGCGGGGGAGTGGGCGGTCTTGACTCACCTCGGCTTGGCTGGGCTTAGGCAAAGGGGACGGTCACAGTGATGTAAGTTAATAATAACCGGCAAATGTATTTGAAGAAGGACGATGATCATGTTAGAGAAGATGCTGATCATGTCCCCAGCCTCTGACCATGTCCCCAGCCTCTGATCATGTCCGCAGCCTCTGATCATGTCCGCAGCCTCTGACCATGTCCTCAGCCTCTGACCATGTCCCCAGCCACTTGATCATGTCCCCAGCCACTTGACCATGTCCCCAGCCTCTGACCATGAACCCAGCCTCTGATCATGTCCCCAGTCTCTGATTATCTCCTGTATCATGTCTCCAGCCTCTGACCATCTCTTGTATCATGTTTGTAGTTTCTGATCATGTCTTGTATCATGTCTGCAGTCTTTGTCCATCTCTTATATCATGTCCTCAGTCTCTGTCCATCTCTTGTATCATGTCCTCAGTCTCTGTCCATCTCTTGTATCATGTCCTCAGTCTCTAACCATCTCTTGTATCATGTCCTCAGTCTCTAACCATCTCTTGTATCATGTTCGCAGTCTGATCAACTCCTGTATTATGTCCGCAGCCTCTGACCATCTCCTGTAGTATGTCCGCAGTCTCTAAACATCTCCTGTATCATGTTTGCAGTCTCTGACAAACTCCTGAGGTGGAGCTCTAATAAGAAGAGCTGCAGTCTAAAGAGGAAGTAGTTGGGTTTACAGGTGAAGGGGTGGGACTTAAACAGGAAGGGGTGTGGCAAATACAGATGGGGTGATACAGATTTGGTACAAAACCAAAATACACCACTGCACTTTATAACACATGTTATTTTTTTGAGGTAACACAGTTTATTAAATAGAACACATTGTGAGGATTGAACACAAGCACCAACACTTTAAAACGCATATAAACACAGAGAGCTTTCAAAACTTGTTAGTGCACATTTGCTGCAGTTTATTGAGGTGCATTACTGTATGTTTACTGCAGTATATTGAACTGCTTTAGTGCACTTTTATGGCAGTATATTGAAGTGCGTTAGTGCAGTTTTACTGCAGTGTATCGAGGTGCCCTAATGGACTTTTACGGCAGTATATTGAAGTGCGTTAGTGCAGTTTTACTGCAGTATATTAACACAAAGGGAGAGCAGTGCCATCTAAGTGCAGCAATAGATATACCTTTTTACTATAAATGACAATTGGCAACTTACAGGATAACAGTGTAATCTGTGCTTGTAGTCATGATAATGTAGTTCATCCACTCCTGGGGAGCAGTGTTAATTTCGTTGACTAAAACAGACTAAAACATTTTAGTCGGCTAACTTAAAACCATATTATTAGAATAAAATAGGACTAAAACTAAAACAACTGAGATGACTAAAATACAACTACAACTAAAATGGCATTTTAGTCAAAAGACTAAAATGGAACTGAAACGAAAATGCCATTTTAGTCAAAGGACAAAGACTAAAACTAAATTGAAATTTGACATCAAAATGAACACTGGTCTGTAGTGCATGTTCATACCTCAATACCATAAATAATAACATATTAGATTTTTCAATCCAGCAGGATAATGAGTTTGGAAATTGTGATGAAATGCTTAAATAATGCATTACAATTTAACTACACCCATTAGATTTTAGTCGACAAAAATGTCCTGGAGATTTAGTTGACTAAATACAACTAAAACAACTGCAGAAGACTACAATGGGACTAAAACTAAAATGCCATTTTAGTCCTATGACTAAGACTAAAACTAAATCGAAATTTGCTGCCAAAATTAACACTGCTGGGGAGGACAAGCCGTGGTCAGGGACACCGTATGACCGCTGGTTTAGGCTGTGCTGGTGGCTTCCAGCGCTTCCAGAGACTCAGAAGGCCTCGGGTGCCGATGCTGGATGAAGGGTGGAGTGGGAGGTGCGTGAGTTCGGACCATTTGTGCTACCTCATCAGGCAGTGAGTGCGGCCATGTTTAGGGTGGTATAAAGAGGGGAGAGCCAAGTGGCTGGGCGTGTCAGGATGGTCTGTCATTAACCCATACTTGACTGGCATGGGCTGGAATGATCTCACAGCCATAATCATAAAGATCACTATCCCAATGGTCTTAACCCCTCTCCGAGCCACCCCAGCTTCAGAGTACTCTTGGCCTGCTTCCATCCACCATACCACACAACGCAGACCTAATTCTTCTGCAAGCCTCTTCATCCACATCCTCCTCTACATACTCACTACACCCCACTGTCATATAGCCACTCGGGGGCGACACCTAGGATCTCCCCATTGCCTCAATTGCAAACACAAGAGAGAATTCTTTCTTAGTACTTACCCCCCGCCCGTCCCGAAAAGAAAACTCACAGACGAGGGGGGCGACACCGAAATAGAAACAAAAAGAAAAGTCTGAGGACTATTAAGATCTTCAACCTGTCAGACCACAGCCTCTCCTCCTCTGAAATCTCTCTATTAAGTGGGGGCCTATCTATTGTCCCTTCAGCAGCACTGAAAAACTTCCAACTTTTCATTGACCTGAATAGGTTCACGAGAAACTTCACGGTCAATAGATATAATATGAAAACCCTCAAACAGGAAAACAATACAGAGGCCACATTAAAACCAGACCAGCCCCTAGCCACAGACCCAGAACTCACTTTCTCTGATTTGACAGCCTTGGCTCATCTAGAACAGTTATATACTGAAGATGATGACCAATATGTTGACATCCTAACCCAACATGCATCTACCTCCCCGCCAGTCCAACACACTTCCTTTCGCCCCAAGTCAGTGTTCAACACAACCTCTGCCAAAGGACCATACAGCCAAACCTTCTACCAGGTGGTCTATGCAGACATCCTTCGTTTATGTCAGCATAGCCATCACACTCCATCCTCGTCCTCCAATCTTAGTAAGCATAAACGCACTGCCCTCAATAATCCTACTAAAAATTCCAACTTAATCATCAGATATGCAGACAAGGACGGCGGCCTGGTGGTCCAAAACAAATCCGACTATCTCCAAGAGTCCACTTGATTACTTTCAGATACTGACACCTATACCAAACTACCCCAAGGCCCTCTCCCGAAATTCATCGCAGAAGCACACAAGTTAATAGATTGGGCCTCAGCTGAAGGCATTATAGATAAATTAGAAACATCTTTTCTCAAACATCACTTCTACCACAGACCATACTTCTACCACTTGCCTAAAATTCATAAAGACCCCATACACCCATCCAGCAGACTGATTGTGGCTGTGATGGAAAGCATTACCAGCTATTTTTTATTTACATCGACTATTTTTTACAGCCCCTAGCCCAAAATCTTCCATCTTACATTAAAGATAGTATACACCTGCTGCAGACCCTCAAAGATTACATCTGGGAACTGTCACATTTGTGGCTCTCCCTGGACGCTTTACACGTCCATACCCCACGAGGTAAGTCTGAGAGCAGTACAACACTTTCTAAATGAGGACTCCATGCTGAATGCACGCTAGGCTGACTTCATCCTAGAAGCCACTAATTTCTGCCTTACTCACAACTACTTTGAGTTTAATGGCGAGTTCTACCTGCAGACCCATGGTATAGCTATGGGGGCCAATTTTTGCCCCCAGCTTTGCTAACCTCACCATAGGTCTGTGGGAGAACCGCTACGCATGGCAGAACAACCCCTTTGTCTCACACCAGGTATATTATGGGTGATACATTGGTGACGTGGTCATCATTTGGGATGACCCTAGATCAACTGTTGACCTATTCGTGGCACATTGTAATGCCAACGATATGGGCTTGTTCTTCATGTCAGTATGTGATGAGAATACCTTGGAATTCCGTGATCTGTTATTGAGCCATGATAACAGTACCATTCATGCTCAAAATTATAATAAACCCACTGTGGGTAATCCCTATCTGCACTATAAAAACTGCCATCATACACGCTGGGTCAAAATTATCCCTAAAAGCTAGTACTCTTCCCTTAAACACAACCGTACAGAGAGGAGGACTTTGAAACACATGGCCACTTACTAAAACAAAAATTTATAGATACAGGTTATCCGTCCACCCTCATACATGAGGCCTTCACTTTTTACAAACAGAATCCAACCAGAACTGATAGACAGGGCACAACTTCCCAATCAGTGCAACCTCTGAGATTCACCACTAACTTTTACACTCAATTCAGGAACATGGAACGCATATTTCAAAGACATTGATCCATTCTGCAGGAGGACCCACGCCTCAAATCATCCATTATGGCTCAACCCCTTATTTCCTATAGACGTGCTAGGAACCTCAAAACTCGGATTGCACTCAGCAAGATCAAATCAGCACACCCCACTATTAGTACCCCACTAAAGTTTTTCAGCATTCAAGGTATGTACCAATTCCGTAAGGCCTTATGCTTGACCTGTCCACATGTCACCCATAGACAAAAATGATTCCACTCTAAAGGCAAAAGGTACCCTATTGCTGATTTTTATACATGCTCCTTGGAGTTTGTAGTTTACTGCTTGCCCTGTCCCTGTGGCTTATAGTATGCAGGGCGGACCATTCATACACTCCGCAAAAGATTCGGGGAACACAGAAGGCTAGTCAATGCAGACTCAAATCAGCATAGTGTCCCCAGACACTTTTTCACTCGCCATGACCACTCCTCTCAGGAACTCAAAGTTTGGGTCATTGAGGCTATGCCCAAAAACCTCCCAGCAGCTGAACATTTTAGGCGTCTATGTGCCAATGAATCCTTTTGGATATACCGGCTGGACACACTGGCACCTGGGGGGTTGAATGAGGAATTAGAGATCAACTCCCCTACTGTAACCATCTCAGCCACTAACCGCGGTTTCTAGGACCTTTTTATCTGCTAATATCTATCTATATGGTATTACTATCATGTTTTGCTCCAACAATCAAGCTAACATCTGTCACCATTAATTATTTTAGGAAAAGGCCCTTACGATCTCATTTCACTCTCTGATATTTTGCAATAGTAAGTGCATCTGGTACCCTCCATAACTTTGTATATGTTTAATTTCTAGTCCTCCTTGATCTTGATTTTTATTATTTTTTTTTTCATTATTTTTACTTTTATTTTTGTTATTATTTTTATTTTCATCCGTTATGTCTATTTTAATTTTAGTTTTTTTCCATTTTGATATTTATTTACATTTCATTTAACCTTTGTTTCTATTCCAATCTCCATTTCTTATTATCCTGTCCTCATTATCCATTATTATTTGAATTATTAGAATCATTCTCTTATAGTATGTTTTTGTCTACCCTTCCTTATTGTCATTATTAATCTTCTTTATTGTCATTATTGTTCTTGGCTTCCTGTCTATTCGCCATGCTGCTATATAGAATTGTTGCACATGTCAGATTTCTCTGTTATATATTGTTTTAAGCTTACTGTAGTCATTATGAGTATTGTTACCATGTCTCCATTTATTTCTTTCATGCTGGGTATCATGACCCCCTGGGCGGATAAACATCCCAGCCCACGCCAGTCCAGTATGGGTTAATAACAGACCATCCTGACATGCCCAGCCACTTGGCTTTCCCATCTTTATACCACCCTAAACATGGCTGCGCTGACTGCCTGATGAGGGAGCACGAATGCTCCAAATGCACGCATCTCCCACTCCACCCTTCACCCGGAAGTGATGTCAGCGGCGGTGCCCGAGCCCCTCTGAGTCTCTTAAAGCGCTGGAAGCCACCAGCACAGCCTAAACCAGTGGCCATCCGGTGTCCCTGACTGCGGATTGTCCTCCCCAGGAGTGGATGAACTACATTATCATGACTACATGCGCAGGTTACACTGTCATCCTGTAATTTGCCAATTGTCATTTTTAATAAAAAGGTATATCTATTGCTGCACTTAGATGGCGCTGCTCTCCCTTTGTGTTGCTTTCCTACAGAGTCTCTTCTAGCTCATTCCAGAGCAGGCAGCTGTCTGATAGCAGCATCCCATCCCTTGAGACTTTTATCACTCCTGAACTTTTTAACGTACTGCCTATTTATGCACTGTCTTTGACAGAGAGCTCCATTGCCCCCACTTTCTCTCTGCCTGGCCTACAGTGCACACAGGATTTTGTATGTGTGTTCGCTTACTGCACTATATTGAATTGTGTCAGTGCAGTTTTACTGCAGTATTTGTAGTGTGTCTGTGGAGTGTGTCTGTGTAATGAGTACGCTAGTTAAAGTGCACCAAACACCACTTTCCATTGATTAAAGTGCATCTAAGTACACATTTCCCCTTCTCTATTATATTTTGGTAGTAAGCTCCCCCCATCATATCTGGGAGGCCAACAAGGAGAGACAGATGTTCCCATGGCACTGTTAGGGGATCAGCAGCACTCTGTGTTCACAGGAAAAGGTGGACATGGTCTATCCTCAGGCAGAGCACCATTTCTTCTGTTTAGTGATGTTACCCATGCTATCCAGTCACAGCATACAGAGGAGGTGATGGACTGGCTTGCTAAACCATCCTCGTCATCCTCTGTCACCCAAGCAGTGACTAGTGTGCAGTCTACCACAGCTGCCAGAGCAACTTATTCTGCCTCCTTGTCCAAAGCTAGTCCTGCCATAGCCCAGTATCATGCATGGAGGAGTCAGCTGAGTTATTTGAACTCAGCGTCAGCCACTTGCTCCTTGACGATGCACAGGCATTACTTGATTCTGATGTTGGTTCTGAGGTTTAGGAAGGTAGGAACATGAGCCTACAGAGAGGGGATGACACTGGTAAACAACAAATTGGCAGTCGTGTTCCCCCAGCCGCTGCGTATTGCCAAGTTGGCTCCAGTGATGATGAGGATGAAGAGAATGATAATGAGGTCACTGATGTGACTTGGGTGTCGGATAGAGTAGAGGAGGAAAGTGAGGGTGAGGCACAACGTGGCAGCCATCATGGAAGAGTAGAGAGCAGCTGCCATTGTGGAGCTGTTATCTCCTGGCCCACTTCCCACAGCTCAGCTGTCTGGGCCTTTGTTAGCACATGTGCAGCCAATCGCACTGTTGCAATTTGAAAACGTTGCCTCCAGCAGATTAAGCATGGCAAAAACACCAGCCATTTGGTTACTACGTGCTTGACAAGGCATCTAACCTACCAACACTCAGCCCGTTGGCAAGAGCACCTGAAAGCCACCGAGGAAAGGCGCTGCTGACTGGACTGCTAAAGGACCACAGGTCTATGCAAGACCACCCAAAGCGCTTTTTGACTGCTCTATGTCATATGACAAGAGAGTCAACGACCTCTGGTGACTAGGGATCTTTATTCATACACACCGTGGATTTGGTGGCACTAGAATATTTTGCTGTATTCTAAGATAAGCACAAGGCTCTTGACTGTTTTCTTGATTTGAAGATCACACGGTGGAACAGCATATTTGATTAGGTCTGTATGTATTTTGGCACATACTGCTATTTAGAAATTGTCACGGCACATACTATATGAAATATTTTCCACAGATAATTTATTCTTTTATTAATGAGATTGTATGTTTTGCACATAATAACAAGTCGCAGTTGAGCACAAATAATACTTATATATGTTTATAGAATTTCACGTATGAAGGAAAATCATAATAAATTATAATATTTTATAATTTATTTATTAGTCACACTTAATTCACATACACTTTGGTGTTTTGCAAGTGCTATCTACAGATAGGACCTTTCCTAGGTGTTCATTACTAATTATTGCCGTACCTGTAGGTAATTAGATAATTACCAATTGGCGCAAGAGCATTTTCTCCTTTGAATTTGAAAACTTTGCCTCAAGCAGATTAAGCGTGGCAAAACCACCGGCCACGTGCTTGGAAGGGCATTTAACCTCCCACCATTCAGCCCGTGGCAAGAGCACCTGAAAGCCACACAAAAAGGATACAATTCAGCTCCTTCTCCCTCACCTTTCAGGTCTACCCCCGCTATATCTCATGACCTCTCAGAAGCCTCCGCTGACAGGTATGATGGTATAGCGAAGGGTATCACAGGTCCTTGCAGCACCCCACCAGCTGTAGACTATAGCAGGCAAATTTGTCTGCCCCAGCTGTTGCAGCGAAAAAAAAATAGTCACTGCCATCCACATGCCCTGCGTCTAAATTCAACTTGTCAAAGCTGCTGGCTTTACAACTCCTGTCTTTCCGTCCGGTGGATTCTGCTCCCTTCTGTGATTTTGCAGAATGTGCTGTACTACAATGGCAGTTTCCCTGTCACTATTTCTTTGCACGTAAGGCCATTCCAGCTCTGTACCATCACGTGAAAGGCAATGTTGTGGCATCATTTGGCAAGGCAGTCAGCTGCAAGGTCCACGTTACTATGCTATATTTCATTCACAGCACACTGGTTGAGGTGATTGTAGCCGTATTAGTGCAATTGTGCCAGAGAAAATTGAGTACTGTCCGTGATACTTTTTTTATTTGCACTAACATACAATTTTTCAGGACAAGCTTTTGGGGTATGTCCCCTCCTTCAAGGTCCAAGCAGTACTGATTCACAGCAGTTTTAGTCGAATGTTAAAAAAGAAGAAGAAAAAAAAAGAGAACAAAACAAAAAAAAAACTCAGAGGTAAAGGAAAATGAGGAAAAGCAAACAATTCAAGGTACAAGGCAAATGGTAACAAGCTAGCTGCAGAGATAGTGAGATAAGACAGACAGAGCTATAGACTGGGAAGGGGGGTTGACATTCTCAGAGGGGGTCGTAAAACTTAAGAATAATGAGTGAGAAAACATTGCAGCATTTGCTTCCATTATTTGTGACTTCATAATCAGAGTGAAGTTTCCTGCTGATTAGTTTTTGTCTGAGATTGGGTGGTTGCCTGTATACATCAGGGATGACAAGCTTCACACTTCGATATACAGAAAACTGACTGACCGATGCAGATATCTCCATAGTTCCAGTTTTCACCCCCAACACACTAAACGGGCCATCATAACACTAAACGGGCCATCATACACAGCCAGGCCATCAGATACCACTGAATATGTTAAGACCCAGAGGACAGAGATAAACATCTCAGAACACTGGTAGACTCCTTCCACAAGAAAGGATACAAAGACAAAACCATCAACAACAGCATAAACACAGCCTTGAAAACCCAAAGAGAAAATCTCCTCCAATTCAAAGAGAAAAATAATAAATAACCGTGTCCCTCTAGTCACCACATATAATCCAGCACTAGAAGGGATAAAAAAGATAATCAAAGATTTACAACCCAGATTTAGTCACCACATATAACCCAGCACTAGAAGGGATAAAAAAGGTAATCAAAGATTTACAACCCATTATAACAGAGGATGAAACTCTGGAAGAAATATTCCAACAACCCCAATATTGGCTTTCAGGCAACCACCCAATCTCAGACAAAAACTAAATCAGCAGGAAACTTCACTCTGATTATGAAGTCACAAATAATGGAAGCAAACCTTGCAATAAAAAATGTTGCAAATTGTGCAAACAAGGATGAATTTACACAGACATTCCATTAAGGAACATAAAGAAGATGATTTCTGCAGACCAGTGGGACATCATTTTTCACAACCAGACCACACTATTGAAAACCTCAATGTTTTAGTTCTTAACCAGTTCCCTACCGACGTATAGTAAAATGACGTCGGCAGGGACTGGCCGTCGATCCGGGAGGACGTCATATGACGTCCTCCGCTTCTCGCCGCTACTGCGGGCCCCCAGGGGCCCGCACAGCGGCGATCGCGGATCGCTCGTCTGCCGGGGGGTTGTGTCCCCCCCAGATCGGGGTAAAGAGCCAATAAAATTGGCTCTTTACCCCGTGACCGGCTGTGTCCAATCACAGCCGGTCACAAACGAGCCTCACGTGCACGCCGCTGCGATCGGAGCTGAGGCTTGTCCCTCGGACAAAGCCCAGCTCCGATCCCTGTAAAGAGCCAATAGATTTGGCTCTTTACCACGTGACCGGCTGTGTCAATCACAGCCGGTCATGTGATGTAAACAAACCGCGGTAACGAGCTGTTACCGCGGTTCTCCCTGTCACACACTGATCGTGTGTGACAGGGAGATTGCGGTAACAGCTCGTTACTGCCTACTGTGTACACCAAGCACACTGATCACCCCCCCCAATAAAGAGGACCTGTCACCACCCCATCAGAGTACCTGTCACAGTCCATCAGAGTACCTGTCACCTGTCCATCAAAGTACCCGAGTACCTGTCACCTGTCCATCAAAGTACCTGAGTACCTGTCACCTGTCCATCAAAGTACCCGAGTACCTGTCACCTGTCCATCAAAGTACCC
>BLSH010032195.1:1925641-1956107 GCA_018402905.1 Glandirana rugosa
TTTTTTTTTTTTTTCCTTTCCCTTGTTTTTCTCTTTTTTTTGAGACTCCATTTCCTTTTACTCCTTTTTGTTTGTTTATGTTTAGTTACACATTCCGTTTACCATTGTTCGATCGACGTCTCTATCACTCTTTTCTGTCTGTCTCGATATCTGACCCTTCCCCCCAACTGTCAGTGTCTCCCCCAGCATTTTGAAATCTTACTACTCACTCTTTTGGATTCAAATTCGACAATAAAAAACACAGTTTTTCTTCTTAGTAAGAATCAAGTTTCAAAAGGAAACGACCTATCAAGACTTTAAGGGAAATTGGTGAACTTATGTCCTGCAAATATGGGGGAAGGACGGGTCTGGTTAAAAGTCGAAGTGTAGCATGAGAGAGTAATTGAGATTCAAAGTGTGAGAGCGCTGAAAGCTGAAAATTGGTCTGGGCAGGAAGGGGGTATAAACGTCCTGTATTCAAGTGGTTAAAGGGAATTTCAGAACTATCCAGCAAAGGAAAACTTTGAACTAAGAATGATTCTTCTTTTTGACACAAAAAATAACAGCTTAAACTTAGGTTTTCTCACTCATCATTCTAAAGTTTTACGACCCCCTCTGTGACTGTCAACCCCCCTTCCCAGTCTATAGCTCTGTCTGTCTTTTCTCACTATCTCTGCAGCTAGCTTGTTACCATTTGCCTTACACATTGATTTGTATTTGTTTGTTTTTCCTCATTTTCCTTTACCTCAGAGTTTTTTTTCTCTTTTTGTTCCCTTTCCTTTTTTTTTTTTTTCTTTTTTTTAACATTCGGTTAAAATTGTTGTGAATCAGTACTGCTTGGACCTTGAAGAAGGGGACATACCCTGAAAGCTTGTCCTGAAAAGTTGTATGTTATTGCAAATAAAAAAAGTATCACGGACAGTAATCAATTTTCTACAGCACACTGTGTAACTCTGCTTGCAACTCAGAAGGATGCAGGACAGGGCTCAGTGCTGCAGTTTATTTTGCTGCCATGTCTCTATACAGCTGTGGTGGTGATGCAAGATTAGTCAGCACTACCCCCTCCTCCTCCTCTATGCCCTCCTCTGCTGAATTGTCCTATTAACCACCGTTACCCTTAAGCATTCAAGGGGCTATTCAATAAGTCAGGCGAAAAGATGCCATGCAGTGCTTTAGCTGTTCTGTCTAGGGGACAGGATCCACACCAGAGCAGAGATTCATTCAGGTCCGCAGGGGCAGGCCCAGAGGTGGTTCACGCCAGTTGGAGCCTGGAATGGTGGTGTGTGATAATGGCACTAACCTCCTGTCTGCCCTTAGACAGGGAAAGTTGACACATGTGCCATGCCTGGCACATGTCTTCAGTTTGGTGGTGCAACGTTTCTGAAACAGGTACCCAGGGTTGGAAAATCTGCTACAGCAGGCCAGAAGGGTCTGTAGGCATTTCAGATGGTCATACACAGCCAGTGCTTGGTTGGCTGAAAATCAGCGTAGCATGTGTGAGTATGGCACAACGACAGGCTCAGGCCGGCTCTGCACTGTACTGTCACCAGGGCCCTCTTTAACCACTTCCTTACTGGGCACTTAAACCCCCCTCCTGCCCGAACCAATTTTCAGTTTTCAGCGCTGTCGCTCTTTGAATGACAATTGCGCGGTCGTGCGACGTTGTACCCAAACAAAATTTGCGTCCTTTTTTTCCCACAAATAGAGCTTTCTTTTGGTGGTATTTGATCCCCCCGTCATTTCTGATCGCCGCTATAAACAAAAAAAGAGCGACAATTTTGAAAAAAAAAACAATATTTTTTACTTTTTGCTATAATAAATATCCAAAAATAAAAAATAAAAAAACAAATTTATTCATCAGTTTTGACCGATTTATATTCTTCTACATATTTTTGGTAAAAAAATCGCAATCGGCGTTTATTGATTGGGTTGCGCAAAAGTTATAGCGCCTACAAACTATGGACATTGATTTATGGCGTTTTTATTTATTTATTTTTTTTTACTGGTAATGGCGGCGATCTGCGATTTTTATCGGGACTGCGATATCGGGGCGGACATGTCGGACGTTTTTGACACATTTTTGGGACCAATGACATTTATACAGCGATCAGAAATTTAAATGTCCACTGATTACTGTATAAATGTCATTGGCAGTGAAGGGGTTAACCAGCAGGGGGCAGTGAAGGGGTTAACAATGTTCCCTGGGTGTGTTCTAACTGTGGAGGGGCAGGGCTGGTCAGGACATAACAGATCTAACTGATCCCAGTGACAGGGATCAGCAGATCTGTCATGTCCCATTCACAGAACGGGGAACCGCCGTGTTCACTTCGGCGGTTCCCCGTTCCTCCTCTCTGAAAGGAGATCGCGGGTCTCCGGCGGACATCGGGTCCGCCCGACCCGCGGGAGCGCGCCCAGCACAAGCCAAATGGGAGGACGTCTATTGACGTCCTCCCGGCATTTTAGAGCCGCGCTGTAGCCATCATTCGGCTATGGCGCGGGCGGGAGAAGGTTAAGGTCAAAGGGGGCAGCTGTACTGGGCCCTGTCATTGTTGTGGGGCCCAAAGCAGCTGCCTCATACTTGCCAACTATACTGGTTTATATTTCCCTTGTCCCTTGAAGTTTTAATCCTGTGCTGTGTCCTGATATCTCAGTGTGAAGTGCTGTTACTAATGTCCAGCTCTGCCCAATTTGTACAGATGACTTACCTGCAGACGCTATGTTTACATGTATATAACCAGCATTGATATGTAAATAGCGGCGGAATTCATATGTAAATAGTGGCAGCTCGTGGCAATGATATATAAATAAAGGCGGCATTCATATGTATATCATGCCCCCCTGAGGTCATATCCACCATCACCTATACTAAATGCTGCCCACTGGGTAGACAAAGGGGCAGTGTTGGGTGTGCAGAGGTAGGCAGGGAAGGAATTACAGTTTGCGGTGCACAGGTGAGCAAGGAGGGGATGAATAGAGGTAAGGAAGGTGGGTGCAAAGATGAGCAGAGGAGGCAGGTAGAGTTAAAGGGGGGGGGGGGGGTTGGAGTAGAGATGATGGGGGAGGTTTGGGGTGCAGAGGTTAGCAGGGGTTTTAGGATGCAAAGGTGTACTGACAAGGTGAATAAATCTGTAGGCCGCGTGTCATTTCAATGGGCTGCTCTATGCGCTAGAAATGTGGAAGAAAGCCCCTAACCCCTTTTCAAAATCACATGGTGCCACAACGCATGTCAGCAGATGTGTGAGGTTGTCATTTACAATGGATGGCATTGCTGTGTATCTGCTAAAAGGGCAGCACGTTTCTGTGGTGTCAGGAAAGTGATTTTGTGTTCCCGACACACACAAGTGTGAACGCAGGCTAAATGTCTCAGATTGTTGGTCAGTGTAAATCTTCTCATTACATTGGGGCTTGGTGTAGAATCCTATCATTCATACTAGTGGCCAGTGTGAAGGTCCCACTTACATTAGTCTTAAATGGTATGGTGCTAAACCTAAAATATGATGAATACTAATGTATCAACAACCGTATATGTTAATCAAAGGTGCAATATCGACCACTCTTACGGCATATAAATATAAAGTGCATAAGGTGTTTAGACTAAATGCTTTGGGTGTTGATGACCCCAGATTGCTGCGCCATTTTTAACTTTCTTTATGGATCCTTTTTAATGCCGGCTTTTTTACCTCATACCTGAGGTTTTTTACACTATGTGGAGCCTTTTCTTTCCCCTTTTTTAAACATATTCCCCTTCTGGGCTATTCTGGCCCCATGGAGTTCTGATGAGGACCCCCTACCGGATACAGTGGACCCCTAGGAGATATCAGGCTGTTGGATAACGGGAACCTTCCAGGAATACCTGACCGTATAAGGACCGTCCACCACCACGATTGATGCTATAAAGGTTCCAGAGGCACCTAGGATTGTGTGACGATTTCCTTCCCTGTCCCGATGTCCGGTTCCTCTATATATATTCAGGCTTCAATATATCCTACTTCTGGTAAGTCTTTTCTCTAGAAGGGGGCGGATTGTACCTTGGGGGTTCATCACCCTATTCCACCATCTGTTCACTTTATTCATCACCCTTATGAGCTGTTGATACATTTCACTGCATATTGGGACAGAGACATTCATGTTCTGGATCTCCCAATCCCTTGTTTTTACACTTTCCCCTCACTGTTATGTACTTTTAAAGGACCCCTTGAGTGGTTCCCCCCCTTTTTCACTTCAATACTTCACTATTAATGATTATAGCTGCAATTGTGACAGATCGTTTGTGCACCTTTTGAGAGTTACCTTCTGAGTGGGTCATCTCCTCTCCACTTTATAATTCTGCACTTTATATGTACTTAATTTATTATTGCTTTGCAATTTCTGGTTGATTTTGTATGTGTTATACACCTTATGTACTTTATATTTATATGCCGTAAGAGTGGTTAATATTGCACCTTTGATTAACATATACAGTTGTAGATACATTAGTATTCATCATATTTTAGGTTTAGTGCCATACCATTTGTTTAAGTATTTTTACTAAGGACGAGTTTGGTCGCAGTGTGGCAGCTTACCCGTCTCCTTTTATGCTTAGTGCGGTATCCCCCTTTTTATTTCCACTTACATTAGTGGTCAGTGTAAATCCCTCTTTACTTCAGTGGTTACTGTGAATGCTGCTATTACATTAGTGGTCAGTGTAAACCCCTATTACATTGGTGGCCAGTGTTGAAGCACCTCTTTACATTGGTAGTCAGTAAAAAAAATCAGCGTTGCCATTGATCACATACTCCCCTCCCCCAGAACTGCCACTGATCCCAGGAGTTTTAGGATCCCTAGGAGTTTTCTGTCTATTGATGCATCCACTCACCTTCCTAGTCCATGGTGTGTAGGCAGTGAGGAGATGATGTGCTGTAACCTCTAGCAACCAATCAGTGAGCAGTATTGATGTACAGTAATCTCTAGCAACCAATCAACAAGCAGAAGTCATGGGCTGTAACCTCTAGCAACTAATCAGTGAACCAGAATGTGTGCTGTAACCTCTAGCAACCAGTCAATAAGCGGTAATGATGTGCTGTAACCTCTGGCAACCAATCGCAATTTCTGTGCCTGATCTGATTCAGTAAACTGATTCTGTCTGCTATTTATTTTATGTCTCAGAGCAGGTAGAGAGCAAAATTGCATGGGGGGGGCAAGAAAATGTTTGCCCAGGGTCCAATCAATATTAAAGACGGCCCTGACTGTCACATTTGAGGAGGAGACAAGAATGGTGAGCCGTGACACAGCATACATTAGTGACACAATCCCTGTTGTGTTCCTGCTGGTACAGACTCTGCATGGCATTATGGACAGGGCACTCGCAGCAGAGCAGTGGAAGGAAGAGGAGGACTTCCTTTCCTCTCAAGGCCCGCTTTATGCAGACACCATTCTTGTGACAACACAGAACACACAAGGGGAGAGGGAGGAGGAGGATTCTGGGAGTTTTGGAGGCATAGAAACAGAGGAAAACATATGTCAAACCTTAAGAGATGGTTTTCCAACCCCAGAACTCTTGGGAGTAGTACGTGGCTGGGAGGAGGCAGTTCCAGATACTGAAATCCTCAGTGACCCGAGGACTCTGTATCAGGAACCATGAATCAGACGGAGACAGAAAATGCAGTTAAAATCACACCTTTTAATATAATGGTAACAATGGTACAAATAGTAAATGTAGTCAAAACATAGCCAGGGTATGGCAGCCAAAACAGGTAGTCAGAACAAGCCAGTAAATCAGGAAGCCAGAGATCAGCGTAGTCGGAGGCAGCAGACAGGATCAGGAACCAGAAGGGACATCAGCCAGGAAAGTATGGGGCTGGATGTAGGCTGGACTAATGAGCAGTAGGGATGAGCCGAACACCCCCCGGTTCAGTTCCCATCAGAACATGCGAACAGACAAAAAGTTCAGGGCGAACATCCAAACACCATTAAAGTCTATGGGATGCGAATTTGAAAAATCAAAAGTGCTCATTTTAAAGGCTTATATGCAATGTTATTGCCCTAAAAAGTGTATGGGGACCTGGGTCCTGCCCTAGGGGACATGAATTAATGAAAAAAAAATTAAAAATTCCTTTAAATATTGTGCCTGGGGGGTGTCATTTAAAATTGCGGCTGTAATGTATTGCCGGTTCCTGGCAATATACAAAAAAAATGCTGGAAAAAAGTGCGTGCTGTCCCCCCCACCAGCCCTAACCAGGCTCTTTGGGTCTGGTTTGGACATTAAGGGAAAACCCGCGCCTAATTTAACAAAAAAATTTGATGTGGGGGTCCCCCTAAAATCCAAACTAGACACTTATCCCAGCATGCAGCCCTGGCCAGTTAGGATTGGGGGGATGAGTGAGCGCCCCCCCTCCTGAACCGTACCAGGCTACATGCCCTCAACGTCGAGAGTATGGGTGCTTTGGGGGAGGGGGGGCTCTGTCCTCCCACCTCAAAGCACCTTGTCCCCATGTTGATGGGGACAAGAGCCTTTTCCCCACAAGCCTGGCCGGTGCTTGTGGGGGTCTGCGGGCGGGGGGTCTTATCGGAATCTGGAAGCCCCCTTTAATAAGGGGGCCCCCAGATCCCGACCCCCCCATGTGAACAGGTTTGGGGTACATTGTACCCCTACCCATTCACCAAAAAAGGAGTGTAGTATAAAAAAAAAACATTAGGCGGTTTTTGACAAGTCCTTTATTTTGTATTATAGCTCTTTCTCCTTTCTTCCTCCATCTTCTCCTGGCCCAGTCCTTCTTCTGGTCTTCTTCTACTTTTAGTCTTCTTGCTTCCTCTCTCCATCTTCAATCTACAATCTTCATCTTCTTTCTTCTTTCCCCGCCGCCACGCTCTCCGCTGCTGCAGTCCGGCCCCTGCAGCGTCTCCCCGAATGAGCGGTCTTTACGGTGACAGTTCTTTTATAAGAAGGGGTGGGGCCACCCGTGACGTAAATGACATCACATGACATCAGGAGGGGGCGGGTCCACTCAGTTACATCACTGGGTGGCCCCGCTCCTTCTTATAAAAGTACTGTCATCGTGAAGACCGCCCATTCGGCAAGATGCGCAGGGCCAGACTGCACCAGCGGAGAGAGCGGCGGCAGGGAAAGAAGATCAAGATGAAGATGAAGATTGAAGACTGAAAATGAAGAGAGGAAACAAGAAGACTAAAAGAAGAAGAAGAAGAAGACCAGGAGAAGGAGCAGGCCAGGAGAAGATGGAGGAAGAAAGAGCTATAATACAAAATAAAGCACTTGTCAAAAACTGCCTATTGGTTTTTTTACACTGCACTCCATTTTTGGTGAATGGGTAGGGGTACAAAGTACCCCAAACCTATTCACACGGGGGGGGGGTGGGGCCCTGCCCGCAGACCCCCACAACCACCGGCCAGCGTTGTGGCGATGAGGCCCTTCTCCCCATCAACATGGGGACAAGGTGCTTTGGGGGGGACCTCAAAGCATCCTCCCCATGTCGAGGGCATGTGGCTTGGTATGGTTCGGAGGGGTCGCTCGCTCGTCCCCATCCCCTCCTGCCATGCTAGGGCTGCCTGCTCGGATAGGGGTCTGGTGTGGATTTTGGGGGGGGCCCACTCCATTTTTTTTTATTTAGCGCGGGGTTCCCCTTAAAATCCATACCAGACCTAAAGGGCCTGGTTTGGATTTTGGGGGGAACCGCATGTCATTTTTTTTTTAATTTTGGCACCGGTTCCCCTTAAATTCCATACCAGACCCGAAGGGCCTGGTTTGGATTTTGGGGGGAACCGCACGTCATTTTTTTTTTTTTACTTTTGGCACGGGTTCCCCTTAAATTCCATACCAGACCTGAAGGGCCTGGTTTGGATTTTGGGGGGAACCGCACGTCATTTATTCATTTATTTTGGAGCGGGCCCTGCTGTTGTAAATTAGTTAAAAAATTGTGATAAAATCCCCCAGTCAAACAGGTGGCGAAAAATTGGGCCTTGTGTGTTGGCTTTGCCAGAACACTGTAACCCCTTGCAGTTACTCTTGTTGGACGGAGGAGCTGGGCCTGATGTTATAAATTAGTTTACAAATTCTGACGAAAGCCCCCGGGTCAAACAGGTGGCCAAAAAATTGGGCCTTGTGTGCTGGTGGTGCCAGAACACTGTAACCCCTTGCAGTTACTCTTGTTGGACGGAGGAACTGGGCCTGATGTTGTAAATTAATTTAACCACTTCAGCCCCAGAAGGATTTCCCACTTTAGGACCAGAGCACTTTTTGCGATTCGGCACTGCGTCGCTTTAACTGACAATTGTGCGGTCCTGCGACGTTGTACCCAAACAAAATTTGCGTCATTTTTTTTCCCACAAATAGAGCTTTCTTTTGGTGGTATTTGATTGCCTCTGCATCATTTCTGATCACCGCTATAAACAAAAGAAGAGCGTAAATTTTGCAAAAAAAAAAAAAAGTTTTTCTTACTTTTTGCAAAAATACAAATCCAAAAAAAAAAAATATAAAAAAACATTTTTTTTCATCGGTTTTGGCCGATTTATACTCTTCCTCATATTTTTGGTAAAAAAAAAAACTCGCAATCGCCGTTTATTGATTGGTTTGCGCAAAAGTGGCCGTGTTTACCGATGATGAGAATTCATTTCTGGGGTTTTTTTCTTTTTACTAGTAATGGCGGCGATCTGTGATTTTTAGCGGTATTGCGATATTGCAGCGGACATGTCAGACCATTTTGACACTTTTTTGGGACCAATGACATTTATACAGCGATCAGAAATGTAAATGTCCACTGATTACTGTATAAATGTCACTGGCAGTGAAGGGGTTAACCTGCAGGGGGAGATCTAGGGGTTAACTGTGTTCCCTGGGTTTGTTTTAACTGTGGGGGGGCTGGGCTACCATGGGCATAAGAGATCTAACTGATCCCAGTTACAGGGATCAGTAGATCTCCTATGCCTGCACTGACAGAGTGGGGAACCACTGCGTTTACATCGGCGGTTCCCCGTTCTTTAGCTGTGGCCGCTCATCGCGGCTCGCCGGTGGACATCGGGTCCGCCCGAGCTGCGGGCACACTCCTCAGGAGCACGGCGGGCACGCGCGCGCCCCCTAGCGGCCACCCGCAGATCGCCGCTTATTTACGGGAAGCATCCACACTGCCGCAGTAAATATACTGCGCACGGTGTGGAAGCTGTTAACCACTTAAGCCCCAGAGCCATTTTTTACACTTGTTGTTTACAAGTTAAAATCATTTTTTTTGCTAGAAAATTACTTAGAACCCCCAAACATTATATATTTTTTTCAAACACCCTAGAGAATAAAATGGTGATCGTTGCTATACTATTTGTCACACGGTATTTGAGCAGCGGCCTTTCAAGTGCAATTTTGTTGGGAAAAAAAAAAATCGCTTTTTTGAGTTAAAAAATAAGACAACAGTAAAGTTAGCTCAATTTTTTTGTATATTGTGAAAGAGGATGTTACTTACATATGCGATTTCTTTGCTGCACGAGCTCTGGGTTACGGTGGCGCTTTAAATTTTTTTTTTTTAGTTATTTTATTACATTTTTCCTCTTAACACTGTTCCTTTACAAAAAAAAAAATCTGATCACTTTTATTGCTATCACAAGGAATGTAAATATCCCTTGTGATACTAATATATGGTGACAGGTACACGTCGCCGTCCCCGCGAGCTCGTGCAGCAAAGAAAACGCATACGTAAGTCACGCCCGCATATAAAAACGGTGTTCAAACCAAAAAATGTGAGGTATCGCCAGAGTGTGAGCAGTAATTCTAGCAAAAGACCTCCTCTGCACCTCTAACCTGGTAACCGTTAAAAAATTTTAAAGCGTCGCCTTTGGAGATTTTTTAAGTACCAGAATGTGTCACCATTCCCCAAGTGTGCGCAATTTTCAACCGTGTCATGTATGGTATCTATTTACTCGGCGTAACATCCTCTTTCACAATATACAAAAAATTGGGCTAACTTTACTGTTGTCTTATTTTTTAACTCAAAAAAGTGATTTCCCCCCCCCCAAAAAAACGCTTGAAAGATCGCTGTACAAATACTGTGTAATAAAAAGTATTGCAATGATTGCCATTTTATTCTCTAGGGTGTTTGAAAAAAATATATATAATGTTTGGGGGTTCTAAGTAATTTTCTATAAAAAAAAACCTGATTTTAACTTGTAAACAACAAATGTAAAAAAGGGCTCTGGGGGTTAAAAACTGTATATATTTTAATACACCATGTCAAGTGTACTATATACCGTATGGACAGATATATAGTGGACATTCAATACGGGTGGTGTGTGTATATATATATATATATATATCAGGCTGTATATATTTTAATACACCAAGTCAAGTGTACTATATACCTTATGTACAGTGTACACTGAGCTGTGCGTATATATATATATATATATATATATACACACACACTAGACTGTATATATACATATATATATCTATAGATATAGATAGATCTATATCTATAGATATAGATCTATCTATCTATCTATCTATCTATCTATCTATCTATCTATCTATCTATCTATTACCTTGCCACTATGGGGCGTCCTGGTGGATTAATGGGGTCCTTGTGTACTTTAGGTAACACATAAAAGACTGGTGTGATAGGGGAGTCTGCAGTAAGAAACATTTTTGTATCATTATCAATAATATTATCTTTACCAGCTCCCAATAGAGTCCTTTGGATCCTCAGAGATCCTAGATACAGGGTTGGAATCAAGACATCTGTAAACTTTACTATCCGATAATTGTCTATAGATCTCTTCCTCATACTGTGCAGTGTCCATCACCACGATCAAGCCCCCTTTATCAGCGGGCTTGATCGTGATGTCCTGCCTCTGAGATAAATCTCTCAAAACATCTTTCTCTTCTAATGTTAAATTATTAGGCATAAATTCTCTTTTATTGTTATCTGATATAAATGCATTTACCTCTTCTTGAACCTTACCAATGAACAGCTCTACTGCAGGATAAGAGGTAGGAGTCACAAAACGGCTCCTATTGCGTAGTCCTATGTTTTTGATAGACAATTCAGACACACAGCTGAAACGACGTGAGGTAGCTTGGATTCAGCATTTGGACACATTATTACCTAAAGGGTTAAATACAGATTATGATTTGTATCTTTTTTTGTAACCTTTTTTGAGTGGACGGTTGTCCTTTTTTGTTGGACAATTTTTCCCTTTCTAATAATATTTTATTTTTGTCGTATTTGTTTCTATTTTATTTCTGATGATTTGGTATATTGTATTTTTGATATACAAAATTTTTTTTTTTATATATATTTTGATATGTTTTGTATCACTTCAGGCAGATCTGTGATTGCTCCGTGTATGATGACCCATCGATTGACCTGATTCATTGATCTATTACATCTAATTCATTTCAGAGAACATATGGTTAAATTGTTGGCTGTTTGATGTTTAACTAATTAATTAATTGGTTCCACGTTCTTGAATTGGTTATATACTTGTCTATGTTGTTTAGTATTTTGTCTGTGTTTGGCTGAAGAAGGGCGTTATCTGCTATAGCCCGAAACTGTACCTCATACATATGACGATTTGTATGTGATTTTATCTTCAATAAATCTTTCTGTGCAGCAGTCCCGTGAACTTTTCTCTCTCTCTCTCTATATATATATATATATATATATATATATATATCTTTTTTTGCTTAACTAACCTGTCTGCACTAACTGACAGATTTATAACTATCTATCTAGCTAGCAATCTATTTTTTTTCTTTTTTTAACATTTAAAAATCTATCTATCTAAACTGCCTGTCTTCAGGAGCCTACGCTATCTCTCTAACACCGCCGCCGACACACTATCATAGAGCCGAAAACCTGAACGAGGGAACGGGTGATGTTTGGATCGAACATACGTTTGATCCAAACACGAACCCCATGCCTGATGAGCAGGAAGTAAGTGATCACCAAATGAGCCACTGTGGAACGATGAGTGCTAGAAAATTAACTGACAGCTGAGCACTAGAGGGGAAGGCTGAGAGCCCAGCCCTGACGTTCTGCTTCTCATGCCTCAACAAACTTGGGGTGCATGGGCTCCCTCATTCTTAAAAGCCTGCAAAAGGACCCAAGAATTTGTGGCATCAAGGAGAATGATCACTATTGGTTGACAACCCTCCTTGACCACCGTTACAAGGGGAAAGTCTCAGAACTCATTCCTTGCTAACAGGGAGCAGAGGATGAAATATATTGAGGACACCTTAAAGAGGAGTTTATGTAATGTCTTTCCAGACTCTTCTAGGTTACCTTCTCAAGGAAAGACTAGTTTTGAGGCTTCTGTTGGTCAAGAGAGGAGCGGTGGAGAAGGAGGCCGCCTTAGCGAGGCATTTCAAATTTTTTTTATTCCTCTGTGCCAAGGGCTGTCAGCTTCCACATCCCATCGGCAGCTTCTGCATCATATGGTGGAAGATTATCTAGGGGCGAGCCTTCCAATTGACGATCTGTTGGGTTACTGGGTCATGATAAACACCACTGACCAGAACCACTGATGCCGATGTTGCTGATTAAGTGTTTTTGGGATGTGCAATCTGTGCGAAACTGTCTAGGCTGCCTAGATTTGTGGATATTGATTTTATTGTCAAGAAACTTTTTGGTATAGGTTTTGTGGGCACAATTAACACCTGAGGACCAAATTTTCCACACCGATTTGACCAGGGCATATCATTTAAATTTTTGACAGTAAGGCTAATTCTTGCTTCCATCAAGAGTACCTCTATAGGGTTACAGTGTGAAAGGACCACCAACAAACACCAAAAGCCCAATTTTTCCACACCTGTTACTTCTATCCAAAATATGTGAAACAGACACCAGAATTTATCCAAAAAAATCTCTAATATTCCTCCGAGTGCACTAAATTGTGGTCTCATCATATAGACTGGCTCCCCAAGCCATTTTTTATAAAATAAAGAAATCTTGCAGGGAAAATATCATTTTTTGGCCTTTATAAATGTCATTTTTGCTGCAGCAGGTTTACACAGTACAGCTGCGCCACTTTACAAGCAGACTAAGGGGACCCCCCAGACACTATATTTAAAGGAATTTTTCATTTTTATTATTTCACTTTGCTCATCAGTAAATCACTGCTCATTTAAAAATGTTTTTTGCAAACTTTTTTTTCATTGATACATGTCCTCCAGGGCAGTACCCAGAGCCCAATACCCTTTGTATGTCCAGTAACTTGCATCTAAGCCCTCAAAATGGTCACTTTTGATTCTTCCAGTTTGGGTCCCATAGACTTCAATGGGGTTCGTTATTTGGCTCCGAATTTTCGCGATGTTCGAGTGTTCTGGTGCGAACTGAACAGGGGGTTGTTTGGCCCATTTCTAACTATTTTAATATAGTTAACACAGTACAGTTGTGCTCCTGCAGTTTCAGCTTTGTGCCAAGTGGGCTTGGGTGATGAGAAGGTGGCAGTCCGTACCTGCGTATTTGAGACTGTAGTGGAGGAAAGTGAGGGTCAGGCACAACAGCAGCATGGTGTCATTTCATTCAGGGGCAGGGGCAGTGTGTAGAGGAGTAGAGGAAGCAGCTGTCTTATTTCACTGGATGGTGGATCCCCATGGGTGCAGGTACTATCCCCAGGGCTGCTTCACATACAGTAGCTCACCAGTCTGGACCTTTTTCAATACATTTGCTGCAGACAGCACTGTAGTGGTTTGCAGCTGCTTCGTGTATGTAAGCAGGTACTTACAAGGGTATATGTGAATACATATTGGTTTCTTTTGTCAGCTGTATTGCTGTACACAGTATGTGTAGAGGGTGAACAAAGCTGCAGAGGAAAAACAAGTGCTTGCTGAAGAGCAACAAATAGTACATTAAAAGTAACAATTGGTACCAAAAATCATGAATCACAGCTGCCGGGGGGGGGGGGGGGGTACTCTGGGAGAGTAGAACATAAAAAAGCAGCAAAGGTTCCTAAAAGTGCTTAGATCCAGAGTTGATGTCTCAGAAATGCCAAAGTTTTAAAAAAACAGCAATACCAATAGTTATTAGTCAGCTGGATGTTTATTGAAAGGATAAAGGTATATAAGATATTAAAAAGCTTGTTTCAAACAAGTGCCAGGAGTGTGAACACAATGGCTGATCTGCATAATGAACTCCACTGGGAGCGGTCCGGGATGTGTCTGGTCACAGTGATGGTGAGGGCTGGGGAACTAGGTAATGCCCGCCCAGTGAACAAGGAGGTAGATCTGCCGCTGTCTGTGGACATGGTGGAGCCATGTCCAGAGGGGCTGATGTAACGATGTAACCCTGTAGGAGCAGCCGGCCACGTTTGCGCCTGATAGCGATGATGTCGCTCGCTGCGCCGGATCTGCTGGGGGTGGAAGCTGCTGGTGGAACACACTGCTCATGGCTGTTGAGAAGCAATCTGGAAGTGATGGTCCCGTCACACTGATGACATGTTTCGCGTGCATGCGCCTTGTCAAGTCATGTAATGGGATAGACCAAGTCGGGTCCAGAGTAGCAAAGCAGAGGTGGAAAAATACACTATCTCTTGTCTGTTTGTAAAATGGCACGATGTGATATCTAAACATCTACAAAAGATTGAGGATAAAATAGTATGTAAAAAAAACAATAAATTAAAGACAGATATTGAGTATTATAAAGGAAGTAGGGTTTTTGAATAGAAATGTAATAACTCCGGAACCAACTTTCAAAAAGATCCCCATACTGTTAATGATAAAAAGAAACACAAAAATATTGATAAAAACCCAACATTAAAGAGTCTCCCCAGAAACATCAACATAGTACTAATAGTAATAACAAGAAATTGATTCAACATACCATTCCCCCAAAACCACAGATTTTCTGGACACAAAATAATCCGGGAAATATTGTGGGCAACAAATCTCCACACAATGACACACCATCCTCTATAGTGAGTATGAGTTCAGAAAATAGGTCTCCTAATACTTCATCCCATAACCCCCAGGAGCCTCCAAGCAATGTGCCTCAGCCATCTTCTCCTGGGATCACTGGGACCCCTTTCACTAAAACAAACCCAGCCCTTTCACTATCCTTTAACATACCTATCTCCAAACAATACAGCCCCCTATCGCATGACCTAGAGACTTTCACCAAAGGTACTTCTAGAATAATTTCACTCACTATCAATGAGGTGCAATTACACTAGTAATTATAATACGCCCATTTCTGACCATATTGCTGGGAATTCTTCTTTTTTAGTACAGTCTCCGAAAAGTACAGTAAAGGAAAAAAAACAGAAAAAAGAAAACTACCAGAGGGAGAAGAGGAGGAAGAGTGGTCAAGATTAAACAACAAAAACAAAAGAAATGAGAGCAACTAGAAGCTGCTGAAAGTACG
The DNA here is from genome assembly GCA_018402905.1 of Glandirana rugosa. Lineage (NCBI taxonomy): Eukaryota > Metazoa > Chordata > Amphibia > Anura > Ranidae > Glandirana > Glandirana rugosa. Next base: position 1,940,959 of record BLSH010032195.1, read on the forward strand.
ATTACATTTTTTAATTTATCAACTTACAGTCTCAATGGTGCCAAAATGTCCCTCCTTAGAAAAGGGTTAAGCTTTGCTCCTTCTAAGGGCCTCAATCACTTTGGTCTGTTCAAAGATCTACATAACTTCATTTGGTTACGAACACTTAAATGCCATTTTGCCAAAATACAAGATATTATTGACATTAGTAACAATCAGGAGAAATTAGCATAACAGGAATCTCTACTGGAACATTAGACATTCCAGATGCTTCGCTCAATGATCCCTACTTAGTGAAAATACTGGGTGACTTGTGGGAGGAAGGCTACACTGATACCCAACCAGTAGATTGGTATAGAGATCCAGATATTCAACACACTGGCCTTAAACCTAAATCCTCCTTTTTTCCGACAAAATCAAAAGGTCCATATATGGAAACATTCTGTCAAGCAGTATATCATGAGTTTATAATGATCTGTAAAGAGGAAAAGAAAACAGGGTCAAAAAAATCTAACTCCCACGGAACATCATAAAACCAGCCGACAAAGGAGGAAGTATAGTGGTACAGGACAAAAAAGAATCTAATGGAAGCAAATCTTCTCCTTTTCAGATAGTAACCCCTACACAAAATTAAAGAAGGACACTTTGCGCGAGTATCAGCAAGCACTTAAGATATTCATTAATAAAGACTTCGACGATGGTGTGTTAGATAAGAAAGAGAAACAGTTCTTACTACCAAACGTTAATAGCACCCCATATTTTTACCACCTCCCGAAGGTCCATAAGTCCCTGATCCATCCCCCAGGATGTCCAATTGTTGCTAGCACAAACAGCTTCATCAGTGGGCTCTCACAGTATATAGATTTTTTTCTTCAGCCTATTGTATCCAATCTCCCCGCCTTTATCAGAGATTCTAGCCACGTCTTGGACACGCTACAACACTACAAATGGGAAGGTTATCTGTGGGCTTCTTTATATGTGTGTTCTTTATATACCCTGTACATCTATTCCACACGCAGTAGGCCTAAGGGCTCTACAATACTTCTTATATTAAGACCAAACAGTCAACTCACGACAGGCCCAATTTGTTATTGAGGGTACAGAATTTTGCCTGCAGCATAATTAATTCACCTTTCTGGATCAGTTCTTTCTTCAGCTCCAGGGTACTGCAATGGGGGCAAATTTTACCCCCTGCTATGCCAACATTGCAATGGGATACTGGGAGGAGTTTTCAATTTGGAACAGTAATCCCTTTGCCCGACACATTGTATACTACGATAGGTACATTGATGATGTCCTTATCATTTGGAATGGCACAGTTGACCAATTTTCCTCCTTTGTGTCCCATTGCAATGCTTATGACCTTGGCCTGAAGTTAACACATGTTATAGATCCAACCAAACCTGTTTTCTTGGATCTAGAACTTTCACATGAACAAGGCAAAATAATTTCCTCTAAACACTGTAAACCCAACAGTGGGAATTTGTACTTTGTACCCTCATGGCATAATAATATCCCAGGAGGCCAATTTCGGAGGTTACGTCGCAATTGTACCAAACAAGGATTACAAAAAGCAAGGTCGGATCTTGGTTAAAACATTTCTGGAAAAAGGTTTTCCAGAACCCTTACTGAATAAAATGTTCCATAAACTTGCCTCTCCTGCATTCCCCACTTCAAAGATTTTAAGGCTGAGGGCAAGTACAACCTGAGATTCATTACAGGATACAACGACAAATATAAAAAGATCAACCAGGCCATTCAAAAACACTGGAATATTTTACAATTAGACCCTAAGCTAATGGGTATCATTCCTAAAGCTCCTGAAATCACGTTCATAAGAGCAAAAACTCTTAAAAATACTATTGCCCCCAGCAAATTGAAATCTGGCAAAAAAAACCCAAACTACAGACATGCACTCTTACTTCAATCACAGAACTGGGATTTTCCAGTGTCGAAAGAGAGGGTGTCTGACTTGCCAGTTTATCACGCATGGAAAATCCAATTTTTCAGATAAGAATGGTCATAGGTGCCAAATCAAGCAATTTATCACCTGCTCGTCCATGTAACCTACTATATTTTGGCCGTACTATACGCACCTTGTGAAAATGAGTGGGCGAACAGTTGAGAGGATACCTGGATGTTCGGGTTCGTCGGGTTTTGCGGAACTTCGCAAAAAAGTTCGAGTTCGGCCCCGAACTTGACCTCGAACCCCATTGAAGTCAATGGTGACCCAAACTTTTGGTCACAAAAATGGCTCTAAAAAAGTCCTGGAAAGGGCTAGAGGGCTGCAAAGGGAAGCAAAATGGGGGTAAGAGTAGGACAAGTGCCCTGCAAACAAATTTAGATAGGGAAATAACTTAAAATCACATTTAAAAAAAATGGAGGAGGAGGTGGATGTGGAGTAGGAGGTTGAGGCCGTGACCGTGGCGGTGTAGGTGGTGGAAGTGGCGGTGGAGGAGGAGGAGAAGGTAGCCAACACTGTTTTTTGTTTGTTTTTTTTTTTTAATTGGGGTATCCCCCAAAATATTGAGACATATTAAAAAAAAAAAGCATACATTCACTTAAGTATACCAATGGCTGGGTGAGGCCGGTAGAAATGGCTATTCTGCACAAGGTACAGACAAGTCTTGTGGGATCCATGCCTGGTTCACTTTAATTAAGGTTAGCTTGTCCACGTTGGCTGCGGACAGGCAGCTGCGATTGTCTGTGATAACGCCCCATGCCCTGTTAAACACACGTTCAGACAATACACTGGCTGCAGGGCAGACCAGCACCTCCAAGGCATAAAGGGCAAGCTCAGGCCATGTGCCCAATATGGAGACCCAGAAGTTGAATGGGGCAGCCTCATCAGTCAGTACGTGTAGGCGTGTGCGCACATACTGTTCCACCATGTTGCTGAAATGCTGCCTCCTGCTAAGACGTTGCCTATCAGCTGGTGGTGCTGTTTGTTATGGCGTGCTGCTGACAAAGCTTTTCCACATTTTGGCCAAGCTAACCCTGCCTTCTGAGGTGCTGGCGGTGCCACAGCTGCGTTGGCGACCTCTTCCTCCTCCTCTGCCTTCGCCTTGTGCTTCCACTGAGCCCCCGGTGTCATTTGGGAATGCCCTCAGCAGCGCGTCTACCAGCGTGCGCTTGTAGTCGCGCATCTTCCGATCACGCTCCAATGAGGGAATTAAGGACAGCACGTTGTCCTTGTAACGGGGATCCAGCAGGGTGGCCACCCAGTAATCAGCACAAGTTACAAAACTCGGCTGTTGTTGAGCAGGCACTGCAGCATGTAGTCACTCATGTGTGCCAGGCTGGCCAGAGGCAAAGACAAGCTGTCCTCTGTGGGAGGTGTATCAACTGTGTCCTCCGTATCCCCCCCAGCCACGCTACAGTGATGCCCACGAGCTGAGTTGGGTGCAACCCTGCTGTGAACACGGTTCCTCCTCCTCCTCCTCATCACCCTTGTCCTCCTCATCCTCCAGAACTGTGCCCTGGCTTGAATTTTTTTTACCTGGCCTATGCTGGTGCAGGAACCCACCCTCTGAGCCACTTGTGAATGACTGGCCATGATAACTGTGGAAATTACCCCTCTTCCTCCTCCTCCTGTGCCACATCCTCTTCCAAAGTGTTTTTTCAAGGAGACATAGAAGTGGGATAGTAACGCTGAGAACAGTGTCATCGGCACTGGCCATGTTGGTGGAGTACTCGAAACACCGCAATATGGTGCACAGGTCTCGCATGGAGGCCCACTCGGTGGTGGTGGTGAAGTGGTGCTGTTCTGCAGAGCAACTGACCCGTGCGTGCTGCAGCTGAAACTCCACTATTGCCTGCTGCTGCTTGCACAGTCTCTCCAGCATGTGCAAGGTGGAGTTCCACCTTGTGGGCATGTTGCATAGGAGGCGGTGAGCGGGAAGGCTGAAGTTCCGCTGCAGCGCAGACAAGTGAGCAGCAGCAGGGTGAGAACGCCGAAAGCGCGCACAGACGGCCCGCACTTTCTGCAGCAGCTCTGACATATCCAGGTAGTTTTTTAGAAATTTCTGCACCACCAAATTCAGCACATGCGCCAGGCAAGGGATGTGCATCAAATCGGCTAGGCCCAGAGCCCATTATCGCACACCACCAGGCCGGGATTGAGGCTCAGTGGCAACAACCATTCAATGCCAGTCCACAGCTCCTGCACAGTGTGGGGTTTATCCCACAAACATATCAGTTTTAAAACAGCCTGCTGTTGTTTCCTCCTGGATGTGCTGAAGTTGGTGGTGAAGGTGTTACGCTGACCGGATGAGGAGGTGGTAGAGGAGGAGGAAGCGGAGTAGGAGGCAACAGGAGGCAAAGAGAAATGCCCTGCAATCCTCGGTGGTGGAAGGAAATGCGCCAAACTGCTATCTGCCTCAAGCCCACCCGCCACTACATTTGCCCAGTGTACAGTTAGCGAGATATAGCGTCCCTGCCCGTGCTTACTGGTCCATGTATCAGTGGTTATGTGGACCTTGACACAGATGGCGTTGTGCAGTGCACACTTGATCTTGTCCCCCGACTTGTTTGTGCAGGGATGGGATGGCTCGTCTGGAAAAGTAGTGGCGGCTGGGAACCATGCACTGTGGGACAGCCACCGCCATCAGGTTTTTAAAACTGTTCGTGTCCACCAGATGGAATGACAGCATTTCAAAGACCAGGAATTTTGAAATGCTGGAATTCAGGGCCATGGATTGCGAGTGGGTAGGGGGGTACTTCCTCTTTTCCTCTGACACTGTAGAGGTGGAGGAAGAGGCCGAGGCAGCAGCAGAAGAGGAAGCAGGAGGAGCCCGAGACCTTTCTTGGATTTTGCATTTGCATCTAGATGCCAAGTCATGCAGGTTGTGCTCAGGTTTAGAACATTTATGCCTCGCTTCAGGCTCTGATTGCACAGCGTGCAAACCACTCGTGTCTTGTCATCTGCACATTGTCTGAAGAACTGCCACGCTGGGGAACTCCTTTGAGCTGCCTTTGGTGTGCTAGGTCCCTGGGTGCGGTGGGTAGTTGCAGGCATACTGTCTAGGGGATGGTCGCTTTTGCAACCTGCTTCCTTTTTTGCTGTGCTGGTGCCTCTGTGCGACCACCACCTCTTCCTCCAAACTGCACACATCACTCGCATGACCTTCATTCCATGTGGGGTCTAGGACCTCATCATCCTCCACATCATCTTCCACCCACTCTTCACCACTGCCCTCCTTGTCAGTCTGCGCACTGTAGAAAGCCGCAGCAGTTTCATCATCATCAGAGACGTGCTGCTGTGGTGTTTCCATGTCCTCATTCTGAAACAGAAGTGGTTGGGCATCGGTGCACTCAATGTCTTCCAGGGCAGGGCAGGGCTATGTAGATGGCCCACGGAATGCACACTAGCAGAGTCATCAAAAAGCATAAGACACTGCTGCATGACTTGGGGCTCAGACTGCTTGGCTGATTTACAAGGGGCCGAGGTGAAAGACAGATGGCCATGGGGTTCAGGTGCCAACTCTGAGCTTTCAGCAAGGGACCAAGTGGGAGACAATGTGAAGGAACTGGAGGCATCGTCAGCCACACAATCTACTATCGCCTGTACTTGTTCTGGCCTCACCATTTGTTGAGCGGCATTCGGGACTACCATATAACGTTGAAGGTTCTGTCGGCTACTCGCATCTGAGGAAGGTGTTTCACTTGTGCGTGTAGCTGGCACAGATCGACCACGTCCTCTCCTTGCAACAGGAGCTTCACCAACACCAGCAGCACCAGCAGCACCACGACCAGACCACGTCCCTTATTTGACGATCTCCTCATTCTGGACGCAAATGTACTATTTAGAACAAATTTATATTATTTTTTATAATGCTAATTTGTCCTTTACACCAGCAGCAGGAACCTCTCCCTATACCAGTATGAGATGATTTTATAACGCTAATCTGTCGCTCACACCAGCAGCAGGAACCTCTCCCTACACCAGTATGAGATGATTTTATAACGCTAATCTGTCCCTCACATTAGCAGCATGAACCTCTCCCTATACCAGTATGAGATTATTTTATAACGATAATCTGTCCCTCACACCAGCAGCAGGAACCTCTCCTTATACCAGTATGAGATGATTTTATAATGCTAATCTGTCCTTCACACCAGCAGCAAGAACCTCTCCATATACCAGTATGAGATGATTTTAAAATGGTAATCTGTCCCTCACACCAGCAGCATGAACCTCTCCCTATACCAGTATGAGATGATTTTATAACCGTAATCTGTCCCTCACACCAGCAGCAGGAACCTCTCCCTACACCAGTATGAGATGATTTTATAACGGTAATCTGTCCCTCAAACCAGCAGCAGGAACCTCTCCCTGCACCAGTATGAGATGATTTTATAACGGTAATCTGTCCCTCAAATCAGCAGCAGGAATATGGCTCTCTAAGCAACGGCTGGAAGAAACTTTCCCTATAGAACTTGGAGATGATTTTAGAACAATAATCTGTCCCTCTAAGCAACAGCTGGAACCTTTCCCTATAGAACTTGGAGATGATTTTAGAACAATAATCTTTCCCTTAAAGCAACAGACTCTACCTAGTCCAGTCAGATCGTTCTGTGCAGCAGGATGAGGTCTGCAATTTGTTCCTCAAAGCAGCAGTACTAGTATCTCTACCTAGTCCACAATCAGATCGTTCAGTAATGCAGGATGAGATGTTCTATAATATCTGCAATCTGTCCCTCACAGAGCCAGCAGCATCCTCTCCCTAAACTATCCTGAGAGCATATGACATGCAGCACGGTGACTCCAGCCCCATATAGAGGCTGTGTCACATGATGCACTGGCCAATCACAGCCATGCTATTAGTAGGCATGGCTGTGATGACTTCTAAGGGCAAACCAGTGAAACACTTATTGATCGGCTGCCCTTGGCAGCTATTCAACACGTGGAATCAAATACCAGAACCCCGAACCCAAACTTTTTTTGAAATGTCCGGGTTCGGGTCGGGGTACCGGACACCCCAAAGTTCAGTACGGACCCGAACTTTACAGTCCGGGTTCGCTCAACTCTACCCGTAACCTTTTAGTGGTACTCTTGATGAAAGCAAGAATTGGCCTTGCTGTAAAAAATGTAAATTAGATGCCCGTCACACAGTTGCAGAAAAATTGGTCTTTGGGTGTTGTTTGTTCCTTCACCCCGTAATCTTCTAGAGGTAATCTTGATGAAAGCAAGACTTGGCCTTGCTGTAAAAAATTTAAATTTGATGCACCCGTCAAATGGGTGTTAATTGTGCCCATGAAACCTATGCCAAATAATTACTTCAAGATATAATCAACACCCACAAAGATAGGCATCCTAGACAGTTTTGCAGAGATTTGAGATCTCAATAACACTTAATCAGTGACATCGCCATCAGTGGCTTGATAGCTGCTGCTAATCCAGGACTGTTTCATTTTGACAAATGTCATCTGGTCAACGGAGTCTGTGGACAGATGCGCTCTTTAATTTGTCACAAAACCCCTGGCAGCGCTAAATGCCCATTCGGAAAGCACATTGGATGCAGGGCAGCCCAGCAGCTCAGTTGCATAGTAGGCAAGTTCTGGCCAGTAGTCTATTCTCATGACCCAGAAACCCAGTGGATAGTCTACTGAAGGCTCTCCGTGTCTGTTTTTGCCCCTAGTCTTCCACAATTTGATGCAGACGCTGCTGTTTGGACGTTGAAGCTGACAGCTCTGGGTGCCGAGGACTACATTTTTTAAAAAAAGCATCACTGAGGTGGCCCGCTTCTCCACCGTTCATCCTTTGACCAACATAAGCCTCAAAACTAGCTTTGCCATGAGAATGTAACCTACCAGAGTCTGGAAAGATGTTACATAAGCTCCTCTTTAAGGTGTCCTCAAGATATTTCATCCTCTGCTCCCTGAGGACAGGATGAGTTCTGAGACTTTCTCCTTGTAACAGTGGTCAAGGAGAGTTGCCAACCAATAATGTTCCTTATTCTTGATGGCAGAAATTCCTGGGTGCTTTCGCAGGCTTTGAAGTATAAGGGAGCCCAAGCAATGCAAGTTTGCAGAGGCATGAGAAGCAGAGTCCTCGGGGGTCACTGAGGATTACAGTATCTGAAACTGCCTCCTCCCAGCCACATACTACTCCCAAAGTTTATAGGGACTGAAAAAGTTTCCAAACCTGCCAGAATCCTCTTCCTCCCTCTCCTCTTCTGTGTTCTGTGGCGTTACAAGAATGGTGTCTGCATAAAGCGGGCCTTGAGAGGAAAGGAAGTACTCCTCTTCCTACTGCTGCTTTGGCTCGAGTGCCCTGTCCATAATGCTCCATAAGCTCCGTAAGCTCCAGCAGGAGAACAAGAGGGATGGTGTCATGCATCCTTTATCAGCAGCCATTGGCATTGGGAAAAAAAAAGCAGAGATGCCCTGAACCTGTCCTTGTCCCGTACACACACAGGTACTCGTTGACAGCCCTCTGCTGCATCTGCAGCCACTACAGCATTGCCAAAGTTGAGTTGCACCTGGCGGGCATGTCACCAATTGGGCAGCTTACGGGCAGGTGGAATTCCCGCATTTCAGCCAACCGAACACTGGCTGTGTATGACCGCCTGAAATGGGACATGTGTCAACGTTCCCTGTCGATGGGCGGACAGAAGGTTAGTGCCATTATCGCACACCATCATTCCTGGCTCAAGCTTCCATGGCATGAACCACCTCTGGGCCTGCCCCTGCAGAGCTGAAAATCTCAGCTCCGGTGTGGCTCTTGTCCCCTAGACAGACCAGCTGTAGCACTGCATGACATCTTTTAGCCTGACTGGTGGAATGGCCACTTGAATGCTTAACGGTTATTGGTGGTTCATAGGACAATGCAGCACAGGAGAGCATGGAGGAGGAGGGTGTGGGGCTGACAGATTTAGTACCATCACCACCAGCTGTATAGAGACATGGCCGCAAAACAAGCTCCAGCACTGAGCCCTGCCTGCAAGCAAGCAATTCCTGCACAAGCTGGAATTAAGACAGACGGCATGTGGGTGGCAGGGAGTGTAATATGTTTTGCATTACAGCAGGTGGGGCAGAGAAATTTGCTTGCTATACTCTACCATCATCCCTAGGGGAGACTGCTGAGAGGCCATGAGATATAGCGGGGTTAGACATAAGAGATCAGGAGGAGAAGAATCGTATCCCTTGTGTTTGGCTTTCAGGTGCCCTTGCCAACGAGCTGAGTGGTGGGAGTTTAAATGCCTTATCAAGCATGTGGTACCCAAATGGCTGGTGGTTTTGCCACTCTTGATCTGCTTATGGCAGAGATTGCAAATTGAAACAGTGCGATCGGCTGCACATCTGCTAAAATAGGCTTACACAGCTGAGCTGTGGGAAGTGGGCCGGGAGATAACAGCTCCACAATCTGATGGAATAGGGTGGCTGCTCTCCACTCTTCCATGATGGCTGCCTCTGGAAGACATTCTGCCTCATTGAGGCTGTTTCTCCCCCTCATTTTTTTCCTCTGCGCTATTCAGGACCCAAGTCACGTCAGTGATCTCATCATCAGCGTCCCTTCCATCCTCATCATCACTAGAGCTAACTTGGCAATATGCTGCTGGGGGAACATGACTGCCAATGTGTGGTTTATCAGTGTTCTCCCCTCTCTGTAGTCTCATGTTTGTGGTCGGCCTCTTACCGACTGGATGATATTATAAACGTGCCAGGCCTGAAGTGTGCCTCGACCTGGCTGACCAGTATACCTGAAAGAGGGCATACCCTGAAATTTGTGAATAATTGCTGCCTGCCTCGAGTCCTAGGGCCCCGGGTGGGTGGGGGCCAGAAAACGAGCTGACACTGCCAGGGAGGAGAATGGAGCCTTATGTACTCCAGACTCCTCCCACAAATACAGGCTAGCCTGCAGCCAGCCTTAAAACTTGTGGTCGGCCTCTTACCGACTGGATGATATTATAAACGTGCCAGGCCTGAAGTGTGCCTCGACCTGGCTGACCAGTATACCTGAAAGAGGGCAAAAGACACGAAATAGGTAGAATATGTTTATTACAGCTGATAATCATGTAATTACAGCAGTAAAGCATGAAAAGCTTGCACCACTTCCACCTGAGGTTCCGGTATATATCGTTGGAAACACGCTGACTTCCATCTCCCCATGTACTTTATAATATGCGCCGGTACTCCCTGTTTGGAGGCAGCCGACGCTGCCCCAATCCTAAACGAATGACCTGAAAACCGGCTCGGATTCAGGTGTAGGTTAGACAACAACACGCGAACATGAGTGATGAACTGTTTTGATGACAAAGGGTTCACCGGGAAGGGGAGCCGCTGCAAAGAAGCTACTTAAAGCATCCAAAACAGCCACCGGACACCAAGGACCTCCTGTACCATAAAATTTTACTACGTACCCTGGCCCCAGTTGACTGGTCTTAGTAACACCCAACCTCAGAGCATAGTAGCCCTGATGCTTCGTGAGACTGTTTTTTCTCAAACTTGTAGAATGTGCTGAGGCCTGGGTCACCTCACCAGGCCTAAGGAACCCAAAGTAGCTCATGTATATGGCAGCCTTCAAAACCAGACTTGCCGCCACCACGAACGGGGCTGCCAACAATAAGTCAGACATGTCCTTCAGCATTCTACCCGTGACAGGCAAACGTGCCCTCTTTGTTTGCACCTGCGACTTTTGCATCCCCTTTAGCATCGCTTTCAGAGGGTGAGCTGCAAAAATGGACGGGGCATCAGGATAGTGTAAAGACCTGAAGTGTTGAACACCAGCCAGATACAGCTTAACTGTACTGGCTGATACCCCCAACTCACTATGGCAGTGAGCGGCGAAAGCCATTATGAAACCGACATCTCCATTGGCCCCACATGGGTAACGTTCCGAGAATCCCTGGAAAAGTGACCACCCCTTGTTGTACGCCTTCATGGTACTTCTGGACAGCGAACTATTGGCCAAAGTCCTAGCCTGCTCCCACCACCTGCTTAATCCATGACCAATTGATGGTAACTGGGTATAGCTCTGCCCTCCAGATTCGCTCCCGGATGCTGAAAGAAAAATTCCTGCATGTTAAACCGTGACAATGCATCTGCCGCCCTATTGCACCTACCCTCGATGAACTCTGCCTGAAAATGAAATCTAGGCTTGAGACCCACCCAGGTCAACCTATGCATAAACGACATAATCAACAACGACCCAGATCTGCCCTTGTTGATTATGCCGGCTGTGGCAGAATTGTCCGTGAAGAATATTACAGCTTTTTCCGTCCATTCTACCCCCCAAGTAACTGCGGCTGCCACAATCGGGTAAATCTCGAAGAGTGCTGATGTTTGTGCAAACCTCGGTAACTGAAAGACCTCGTGTGGCCATTGACCGGCAAGCCATTGATCACCATAAATTGCGGCGAACCCCATGGAAGCTGCCGCGTCAGAGAACACCTTAGGTGATTCGATATCTGGCTGTGGAATGAGCAAAGATATACCATTCCAATTGTTGAGGAAATGATCCCACATAACCAGATCTGCCCTAGCGTCTGCCTGCAACCTAATGACCGTATCCCCATCTTGTGACAATGGTAATAAAGCCAGTAAACGGGAGATAAATGACCTCCCTTGTGGAATGATCCTCATGGCATGATTCAACATGCCCACTAGGGACTGCAGTTCCCTCTTTGAACATGTTGCTGCCAGGACCGCCCTCCGGACCACTTCCCGGATCCTTAACAGCTTCTCTTCAGGTAGACTTGCCACCAAACTAACGGAATCTAAGGTAATTCCCAGAAAATTGATGACCCTGGAGGGACCCTCCACCTTCCGAGCAGCCAAAGGAACGTTTAGCTCCGCAAACAGCCCAATGAGAGCATCTAGATTCTTAGGAGATGCTCCCGGATCCTCAATTAACAGGAAGTCGTCCAAATAATGGACCACCCGCTCACAACCTTGACAGTTCTCCAACATCCAATGCAGTGCCTGAGCAAATAAGTCGAATAAATAAGGACTGCTTTTTGACCTGAATGTCAACTTAGTGGCAAAATAGTACTTCTCCCGCCATTTAATACCGTACCACTGCCACAACTCGGGCCTGATAGGCAACAGTTTGAAGGCATCAGCTACGTCCGCTTTGGACAACCATGCGCCCCTACCTACCTGTAAAATATGCTGAATAGCTACGTCCACCGAAGCATATTTTAAAGAAAACTCTTCCGAAGGTATGAGTGCGTTAAGACTCGGTATATGGGAGAAATGAGGCGCAGACAGGTCATAGATTAGACGTAGTTTATTAGAAAACTTACCACAGACTACCCCTATCGGGCTGACCCTCCACATACCGAATGGCGGCACCGAGAAAGGGCCTATCACAAATCCTTTCTCCACCTCCCCTTCCAGCAACTCGTCTACCACCCCAGTGAAACTATCTGCTGATCGCAAGTTCCCACCCTCGAACGTCTGTGTGGGAAGCGTGACCAAGCCTGTATGAAAACCCCCCGAGAAACCATCCACCAGAAACTGCCTGAAAACTGGGGACGGATGACTGTCCAGCAGATGACCCAATAATGGAACATTAACCTGGCTCAGTCATGAAGAGGCCAACCTTCCCAGGCAAGCAGTCTTTGGATGGGCCCTAAAGCAGCTGGAGCAAACATGCAACAGCCTACAATGAATGTAATTACAACCAGTTTGATTGTAGTTGTTGCATACCTGCGCCTTGCCCAGGAAATGAATAGGCCTCCCTAACTTATCGACCTGGCCAGAAGGACCCGTAGATGCTGATGAGCTGCCCTGTCTGGCCATACCGACCTGCCCTTTTGCCTCGATCGACGGACACCAAGCTGAAGTATGGGCTGTAGATTGACAATAGCCACAAACCGGGGATTTTTGGTTGGCGAAGTGCCTACAGAATAATTCCGTATCAATGTTGCTCCAACTGGTGACCAACTGGAACTGCGCCCAGGTGGCCGCCACTTTGGCCGAAAATGACCTATGATAATCATAGAAACTGCACCCCCCGTATTTATGAGCCAAGTCTATGACCTTGTGCAGGTATATATCCAATTCCTCCCTTCTACCGGGATTGACTGAACATATTACATCCCGAAAGATGCCGAAAGCCAAAACAAACTCTGCAACGGTCAGTTTCCTGTTAAGCCTAGGGTCTTTCACTTTAAGCACCACTGCAACCTCACCGCAAGCGTACGACTTATTTTCTGAAACATCCTGCGATGCAATTAACAGTGATGCCAAGTTAACGTCTTTCCCTTCCAAAATGTCTTTTCTCACACTGGCTGTAATGAAATGGGCCGGCGACACCGAAGGCAACACCGATAACTGGGATGGAGCTGCCACTGGCGATGGAATGGCACTGTTACCTATAGGCACACTGGGTATGGCAGGAGCAGCGGCAATCTCTACTGCCTGATCCCTGGCCATCCGATTCTCTATAACTTCCATCCTGTCTTGTAACTGCGCCATTGAGGTAACCACTGTGTTCAAGACAGCATGAATTTGCGTCAACAAATTGTGGACCGAAGCATGTTCCTGGCTGGTAGCAGCAATGGGTTGCGCTGGGAACAATAACCTAAACAGTTCGGCTTTCCTAGCTGAAGCTGGGAAAGGGATGCCTTTCTGTCGTAGCTCTGTTATAAGTCTAGGGATGGTCCAATTCCTCAACGACTGTGTACTCCCGTTTTCGGACCCCCCTCGTGGAGTCGGCGGGATGAATGCCAGATCCTCACTATCTGACACATGAGACATACTGAATCTGAGGGAACAAAAATGAAAAGGTAAGCACCCCTTCCTACTAACCGTGATTGCACCCAGTGCCTGACCTCGAGGTGTGCATCCACAACTGCCACCTTTCAGCGCGTGCAACCCCTATGTGACCACCCCTATGTGTAACTTAACCACTTATTAGGCCCGAGTAGCTATAGCGCTTATACAGCAATTAATAACGAACACTCAGGGCCTTCGTACCCACAGACGTGGTGGGTAAAGTAAGAGTATGCAGAATGTACGTGCACGTATGACGTATGATATACAGGCGAGCATGGTATGTTCTTGTAACATATTTAATAAACGAAAAACTCAGCCCGTATGGATCTGTAGACGTGACAGATCCCGAACTCCCCAAACAACATCCATAATCGTATCCTAACACACCTGCAACTGTATCAACACCAATTCCCTTACACAAACGCCCAACCTGTCCGTACGTGAGAACCTGCCGAAAGATAACGAACATGCATCGAATGATTGCAGTGACTCCTGATTGTGAAACAGAAGTATATGACATGTAAAGGACATCAACGGAGTACCGTACCCCCTTGCCTCGATAAGCAAACAACATGACACCACGGCTGCTATCCACATAGACCAACATAAAAAAAACATACAGACAAATTGACATCGTCCTGCCCCTACACACAGACACTGACATGCTGAGATACAGTGGTAGTATCTGAAACATAACATGACGTGATACTGGCGAATCGAACAACACTGACATGATCACAGCACTAAGAAACGTGTAATAAAACAAACTGCTGCTGTGGTTAAACGGCACCCACTGACAATCCCCATGACTGCATTTGACACAAACAACATGAACAAACATATGACGCATGCTGTAGCAGACCCTGACCAAATATATATATATATATATATATATATATATATATATATAACCATTACTGCCACTTATCTGTGTACATCTCCAATATCTTTTTTTTTTTTTTTTTATCTCATCCCTGCATGACATTTCTCAATGATGAATTACCTGATAGGCAGCCAACCTCCTGCATGTGTCATCTGCCATCTCCCCCTCCCCCCCCCGCCATATCTTGATCTTTAACTTTACCTGATCATAACCTTCATACTGCCTTCAGCCCACCCCCCCACCTTCACTCATGCCTGCGGATGCCTCGTACTGCCCAGCCTTGCATGAAAATGAAGCAGGCGATGCCGCCCCTCCCCCCTCCTCAATGAACCCCATTACCTCCCTACCTGCGCCTCCAAGCCGCCGACGAGACACCGTGTCCACGTCCCTGAACTTTCGAAAATGCCGCACCGGAAGTGCTCGCAGCAGGACAGGAAATGACGACAGACGGACCTCCTAAACCAACGAGCGGAACCCACAGGCCAGGAAACGAGCTGACACTGCCAGGGAGGAGAATGGAGCCTTATGTACTCCAGACTCCTCCCACAAATACAGGCTAGCC
>BLSH010032195.1:1956117-1968528 GCA_018402905.1 Glandirana rugosa
CCCTGTTCAAAATTCCGACCGGCGTCCGATCGGACATAAACACCCTCCTCAGACCTCATGTATTCCGAGGTAAGAGGAGGGACCGTCACAGTCGAGCAAAGGACCGGACACCCAAGGCGAGCAACCAAATCCTCCAGGCAGACAGCAGTAAAGGACAGGACGACGCTCGTGAAGGCCACGCCGTAAAAGCTTTCAAGTCCCTGCACCTGTGCCACAGAGCAGCCGCCGACCCCCCACCTTCACTCATGCCTGCGGATGCCTCGTACTGCCCAGCCTTGCATGAAAATGAAGCAGGCGATGCCGCCCCTCCCCCCTCCTCAATGAACCCCATTACCTCCCTACCTGCGCCTCCAAGCCGCCGACGAGACACCGTGTCCACGTCCCTGAACTTTCGAAAATGCCGCACCGGAAGTGCTCGCAGCAGGACAGGAAATGACGACAGACGGACCTCCTAAACCAACGAGCGGAACCCACAGGCCAGGAAACGAGCTGACACTGCCAGGGAGGAGAATGGAGCCTTATGTACTCCAGACTCCTCCCACAAATACAGGCTAGCCTGCGGCCAGCCTTAAAACTTGTCCCTTCTTCTACCTCAGAACCAACATCATAATCTGTCTGTGCAGATTGTTGTTCTGTCAGAAGGGAAGGCACAGATCCTGTGTTTCTGCTAAGCAGGAATACGAATCTTTGCCTTGCCCTATTCAAAGCACCTCCCCCACAGTGAGTAAGCACAACCTAGGCATACATTTAACCCTTTGATCGACGATGTTAACCCCTTCCCTGCCAGTGTTATTCGTACAGTGACAGTGCATTTTTTTTAGCACTGTGTCACCTGTCCCTAAAAAAAGTATCAAAAGTGTCAGTCAGGTGTCTGATTTGTCTGCCACAATATTGCAGTCTGCTATAAATTGCTGATCGCTGCCATAACCAGTAAAAAAAATAAATGAATAAAAAATCCCATAGTTTGTAGACGCTATAACTTTTGCGCAAGCCAATCAATATATCCGTATTGGGATTTTTTTTACCAAAAACATGTAGCAGAATACATATTGGCCTAAATTGATGAAGCAATTTGATTTTTTACATTTTTTAATTGGATGTGTTGTATAGCAGAAAGTAAAAAATATACAGTATATATTTTTTTGAAAATTGTCCATTTTTTTTTTTATAGCGTAAAAAATAAAAGCCGCAGAGGTGACCAAATACCACCAAAAGAAAGCTCTATTTGTGGGAAAAAGGACAAAAATGTATTTGGGTACAGCGTTGCATGGCAGTGCAATTGTGATTTAAAGTCATGAACTATATATAGTAACTATAATATATACTGTATATATAATGTGACATTATGCAAGACACGATAGTGGACGGGCGATATTTGTCGCCTCACATACGTTCACTTGGAGTGGACTAGTGAGAGTTTGATGCGGGTTTTGCTGGCCACCATGGCAGAGCTGGTTGAGGCCTGGAGTTTCTGGTCCACCCAAATCCCTCTTCAGCTGCATTAAATGACCAGGAAGAGATCTCAGTTGTGTCCTGGCCTGGGACTCAGTAGAATTACAGTGGAAATACTAAGAGAGCTACACCTTGAGACTTGCTGTAAGGACTGCAAGAGAAAAGGTTTGACTTTGTTTTGTTTAAAGGTGTCAGGGACAAGCCCAACATCGTATAGAGAGGTATCCTGCTCTGTATTAGTTTAGTGCCGGATGGCAAGGTTTTGTTTTGCTATTTTGTTTGTTTTATGACCTGCAATATTTACCAAATAAAACTGGCAACCCATCAGATTTTAAGAAAGTTTGCCTGCAAGCTGCCTTCTTCCCAGGGAAGGGGATCCACACAACCTAATCGCCCACACGTGGTGGAGGATGTGGGCATTGATCCTGCTACCTCTCGCAGAGGCCACTGCAGCACAACAGGATGCTCGGCGGGAAACCAACCGCCAGGTCACAGAGGCCATTACAGCTCAGCGGGAGGAGAATCGCCAGGCTATCGCAGCACAACACGTGGCTCAACAGAAGACGAACCGACACTGTCCCGTGGCAGTGGAAACAAAATTTGTACGTACCTCTTACCATCTGCAGAAGATGACACCTGCAGATGACATGGAGGCGTACCTCACAACTTTTGAATGAGTCGCCCTTTGCGAAGGATGGCCAAAAGAACAATGATCGGGACTGTTAGCCCCTTTTCTAACAGGTGAGCCCCAAAAGGCCTATTTTGATTTGGAGCCCGATAAAGCCCAGGACTATTAGTCGCTAAAACGGAGATACTCGCATGCCTAGATGTCACCATGGCAGTCCAGGCACAATGAGTGCACCAGTGGACCTACCACATGGACCAGCCACCCTGCTCTCAAATGTTTGACTTGATCCATCTCACAAGGAAGTGGTTACAGCCAGAGACTTTGCCAGGCTATCAGATTGTGGAGCGTGTGGTCATGAACCAGTATCTGTGTGTTCTTCCTGCAACTTTGAGGAAGTGGGTCAATCAGAGAGACTCCAAAATGGCAAAACAACTGGTGGACCTCGTGGAGAAATGCAGTGCTGCTGAGGACTTGTGGTACCCGTCTACGGCACACTCCAAGTTATCTAGGGGATGGACCTGGTAAGACTGTTCCAGGGTTCAAAGGTGTGGGGAAGTTTGTTAAGACTGCTACAGCTAAAGAGACTATGGGCCCTAGACCTGGAGACTGGCCAAAGAAGCCAGGAAGGTCTTGGGGACCTTTGAGAGGACTGTGTGTAGAGCACATACAGTGCTGCCATTGTCATGCATTGGGACATATTGCTGCCAATTGTCCTCTAAATGATAAACCAATGCAGTGTGATAATGCTTATATGAAAAGACGCATATCTCTTTTCGCACAGGTCGCATGCACTGCATCATGGCCGGGTTGCATGGAAAAACAAATGTGTGTGATTTCTGTGGATAGGAAACCAGTCACTGCTTGATTCGGGTAGTGTTGTGACTTTAGTCAACAGCAAGTTTGTGAACCCCACAAAATTACACTCTAGCTCAATCGGGGGCATTTGCATCCATGGGGACACTCGGAACTACCAGACTGTGGTGGTTGAGACTGACACCCCTTGGGGCAGCGTGACACATTCAGTGGGGGTGGTACCTTCCCTGCTTCATGAGGTCCTGGTGGGGAGGGATTATCCCCATTTTTGGAGGTTATGGGAAGGCACAGAGAGTCTGGAGGATAGAGCTCCCCCTGCTGGGGAAGCAGGGGAACACTCACAGAGCCTATTTGCCAAATAGAAGAGGAGACGGTTGGCAGAACCGAGGAGGGAGGAGACCCTCTTCTTTTTCCTGTAATGGCTGGGGAGCCAGAGGAGCTGGAAGACAACTCTCAGCTGGAGGTTAATGAAACAGAGAACCTCTCTGGCTCAAATAGTGAGAGTGGACAGAATGTGACCCCTGACTTAGAGGTCAGGTGTACAAAGGAATTACTAGATGTCACCCTCACTAGAGCCAGAGAGAACGTTAAAATGATAGATAGTGAACCTGTGGATCCTAATTGGGGGTGTCTTTCCCCTACATGGCTCTTAAAAACAATCTGCTGCATCAGGTGGTAAAACACGCTGAGGACGAGGTAGAACAACTAGTGGTTCCCAAACCCTTCTGAAAGATGTTGCTAGACTTGGCCCATGGTCACATAAGGGGGGGACATCTGGGTATGGAGAAGACCAGGGAAAGGATAACCCAGAGATTCTTCTGGCCCAGACTGTATACAGATGTCAGAAAGTACTGTGAGTCATGCCCTGAGTGCCAAATGTCTGCACCTTCACCCCATTTTCACAGTCCGCTTGTTCCCTTACCCATAGTTGAAGTGCCGTTCGAGAGAATTGGCATGGTTCTGATGGGGCCAGTAGTAAAGTCTGCCAGGGGCCACCAACACATTCTGTTAAAGCTGGACTACGTGACACGCTACCCTGAAGCCATGCCTTTGTGGAATACCTCCGCTAAAACTATCGCCAAGGAATTGGTCCAGGTGTTTAGTTGCGTAAGATCCCAAAATAGGTCTTAATGGACCAGGGCACCCCCTTCATGTCCAAGGTTACTAAAGAACTGTGCAAGTTGTACAAAATCTCCCATCTCCGTACCTCTGTCTACCACCCCCAAATGGATGGGCTTGTGGAGAGATTTACTATAACCCTCAAAAGTATGTTGGAAAAGGTGGTCGACAAAGATGGGAGAAATTGGGATTTTCTGCTACTATATCTCATGTTTGCCATACGAGAGGTTCCGCAGGTGTCTACGGGTTATTCCTCGTTTGAACTCATGTATGGTAGACAACTCCAGGGGCTACTAGATGTCACCAAAGAAACGTGGGAAGGGGAGGCCACCTCATATAGAAGTGTCATTGAGCATGTCTCTTTGATGCAGGATCGAATTTCAGCTGTCCTGCCCCTTGTACACGAACATATGGTGTGAGCCCAGGAAGCTCAGAGGAGGGTTTATAATTGGGGTACCAAGACCTGAACTTTCAACCCCATGGATAGAGTGCTGGTGCTAGTTCCTACTGTGGAAAGTAAATTCCTAGCCAAGTGGCAGGGTCCCTTTGATGTTAGGGAAAGAGTAGGGGAGGTAAACTTCAAAGTTTACCAGCCAGGGAAGAGAAAACCGGAGCAAATTTACCATGTTAACCTCTTAAAACCATGGAAGGACAGAGAGAGTTTACTCCCCTTCCCAAAAGGACAGGGTACCAATGACCTCTGACGTCCCCATAACGAGTCCTTGTCTGTAACGCAACAAAATAACGTTAAGGAATTTGTGAGTAAAAATAGAGACTTTTTCTCCTCTTTACTCGGACTGACCTCAGTGATCCAGCATGACATCATTACAGAACCAGGTGTTCACATAAATGTGAAGCCCTATAGAATCCCTTAGTCTAGACGAGAGGCCATGGCAAAGGAAATCAAAACCTTGTTAGAATTGGACGTGATAGAGGAGTCCCACAGTGACTGGTCGAGCCCCATAGTGCTGGTCCCGCAGCCCGATGGCACTATAAGGTTTTGTAATGACTTTAGAAAGTTAAATAGCGTGTCCAAGTTTCATGCATACCTGATGTCTTGCGTTGACAAACTTATAGACCGATTGGGAGGTGCCCAGTACATAACAACCCTAGACCTAACAAAGGGCTATTGGCAGATACCCCTCACAGAGACAGCGACTTCTACACCTGAAGGGTTTTTTCAATACAAGCGAATGCCATTTGGGTTACATGGTGCCCCTGCATCATTGCAAAGAATGATGGATAAAACCCTAAGACCTCACCGCTCCTATGCAGCCACTTACTTGGATGATGTGGTCATCCACAGCCCAGATTGGGAATCGCATCTACTCCAAGTGCAAGCAGTGATAGATTCCCTTAGGAGATCGGGTCTCCTTGGCCACATTATTGGTCGGGGACTCGTTAAACCCCAAACCAACAAATTGGAGGCAATCCAGAAATGGCCCAACCTCTGACCAAAAAGTAGGTGTGGGCATTCCTGGGGATCACAGGGTACTATAGGTGCTTCATACCCCACTTTGCCACCATTGCCGTCCCCCTGACCACCCTGACAAAGGGTAGGGGGTCGGTCATGGTGAAGTGGAAACCGATGCCGAGAAGGCGTTTCAGAGGTTTAAACAAGCCCTCTGTGTACAACCGGTGCTGGCGACCCCGGACTTCACCAAGGACTTTGTGGTGCTCTCTGATGTGGGTCTAGGGGCTGTACTGTCCCAGATCAGGGACAGGGTGGAGCACCCAGTTGTATACCTAAGCCGGAAACTAAACCGGCATGAGAAAAATGATGCCATAGTCGAGAAGGAATGTCTCGCTATTAAGTGGGCCTTGGAGAGCTGGAAGTATTATGTATTTGGCAGGCCATTTAGATTGGTCATAGACCATGCCCCCCTGAAATGGATGTGTGACAACAGGGAAAAGAATAGTCGGGTGACAAGGTGGGTTTTGGCCATACAGCCCTACAAGTTTACAGTGGAACATAGGGAGGGAAAGCTGCAAAACAATGCGGATGCCCTTTCCCGGGTCCACTGTATGGGTGTGATAGTTCCTCAGCCACAGGGGCTTGAGCGGGGGGGGGGGGCTATGTGATGTTATGCGAGACACGATAGTAAAAGGGCGATATCTGTCGCCTCGCATGCGTTCACTTGCAGTGGACTAGTGAGTGTCCGGCCCGGGTTTTGCCAGCCACCATGGTAGAGCTGATTCCGGCCCGGAGTTTCTGGTTCACCCAAATCCCTCTTAAGCTGCATTAAATGACCAGGAAGAGATCTCAGTTGTGCTCTGGCCTGGGACTCAGTAGAATTACAGAGAAGAGAAAAGGTTTGCATTTGTTTTGTTGTCAAAGGTGTCAGAGACAAGCCCGACATCGTATAGAGAGGTATCCTGCTCTGTATTAGTTTAGCGCTGGACGGCAAGGTTTTATTTTGCTATTTTGTTTGTTTTATGACCTGCAACCTTTTCCAAATAAAACTGGCAACCCGCTAGATTTTAAGAAAGTTTGCCTGCAAGCTGCCTTCTTCCCAGGAAAGGGGATCCACACGAGCTAATCGCCCACAATATATTCTTACACTGCCTGAATGGACTCTATATACTATACACTGAATGAGCTGTATATATAGTCTACATTAAATGCAGTGTATTATATATACAGTATCTCACAAAAGTGAGTACACCCCTCTCATTTTTGTAAATATGGTATTGTATCTTTTCATGTGACAACACTGAAGAAATTACACTTTACTACAATGTAAAGTAGTGAATGTACAGCTTGTATAACAGTGTAAATTCCCTGTCCCCTCAAAATAACTCAACACACAGCCATTAATGTCTAAACCGCTGGCAACAAAAGTGAGTACACCCCTAAAGAAAAATGTCCAAATTGGGCCCAATGTGTAAATATTTTGTGTGGCCACCATTATTATCCAGCACTGCCTTAACCCTCTTGGGTATGGAGTTCACCATAGCTTCACAGGTTGCCACTGGAGTCCTCTTCCACTCCACCATGATAACATCACGGAGCTGGTGAATGTTAGAGACATTGTGCTCCTACACCTTCCATTTGAGGACGCCCCACAGATGCTCAGTATGGTTTAGGTCTGGAGACATGCTTGGCCAGTCCATCACCTTTACCCTCAGCTTCTTTAGCAAGCAGTGGTCATCTTTGAGGTGTGTTTGGGGTCGTTATCATGTTTGAATACTGCCCTGCGGCCCAGTTCCTGAAGGGAGGGGATCATGCTCTGCTTCAGTATGTCACAGTACATGATGGCATTCATGGTTCCCTTAATGAACTGTAGCTCCCCAGTGCCGGCAGCACTCATGCAGCCCCAGACCATGACACTCCCATACCATGCTTGACTGTAGGCAACACACACTTGTCTTTGTACTCCTAACCTGGTTGATGCCACACATGCTTGACACCATCTAAACCAAATAAGTTTATCTTGGTCTCATCAGACCACAGGACATGGTTCCAGTAATCCATATCCTTAGTCTGCTTGTCTTCAGCAAACTGTTTGCGGGCTTTCTTGCGCATCATCTTTAGAAGAAGCTTTCTTCTGGGATGATATCCATGCAGACCAATTTGATGCAGTGTGCGGCATATGGTCTGAGCACTGACAGGCTGACCCCCCACCCCTTCAACCTCTGAAGCAATGCTGGCAGCACTCATATGTCTGTTTCCCAAAGACAACCTCTGGATATGACGCTGAGCACATGCACTCAACGTCTTTGGTTGACCATGGTGAGGTCTGTTCTGAGTGGAACCTGTTCTGTTAAAGTGCTGTATATTCTTGGCCATCGCGCTGCAGCTCAGTTTCAGGGTCTTGGCAATCATCTTATAGCCTAGGCCATCTTTATTTAGAGCAGCAATTCTTTTTTTCAGATCCTCAGAGAGTTCTTTGCCATGAGGTGCCATGTTGAACTTCCAGTGACCAGTATGAGAGGGTAAGAGCGATAACACCAAATTTAACACACCTGCTCCCCATTCACACCTGAGACCTTGTAACACTAACAAGTCACATGACACCGGGGAGGGAAAAAGGCTAACTGGGCCCAATTTGGACATTTTCACTTAGGGGTGTACTCACTTTTGTTGCCAGTGGTTTAGACATTAATGGCTGTGTGTTGAGTTATTTTGAGTGAACAGCAAGTTTACACTGTTAACCAAGCTGTACATTCACTACTTTACATTGTAGCAAAGTGTCATTTCTTCAGTGTTGTCACATGAAAAGATATAATAAAATACACTTTTGTGAGATACTGTGTATATATATATATATATATATATATATATATATACACACACTATATACAGTACATATATATTCTTACACTACCTGAACTGACTCTATAGACTATACACTGAACGAGCTGTATATATAGTCTACACTAAATGCAGTGTAATATATATATATATATATACACACATGTATATATATATCGTATATACTCAAGTCAGTCTGTGGGTGGTCTGAAGAGATGAGTAAATTCACATTGCACAGAGCTTGCTGCTTCCAAGAGCCACTCTGTGCGTGAAACTGTGTGCTAATTACATTGGAATGCAGAGAGAGCTGTCAGATTTTCAACTTGATGTCGGGAGGTGGGCGGGACGCGTGGGTGTTAGCTGTTCAGTCGCACCCACCTCCTGATCTCAGTGAAGATCTGACAACTCTCTCTCTGCATTCTCTGCATTCAATTGTAATTAGGTCACAGTTTCATGCACAGAGCAGTTCAACATGGCACCTCATGGAAAAGAACTCTCTCTGGATCTGAAAAAAAGAATTGTTGCATTACATAAAGATGGCCTAGGCTATAAGAAGAATGCCAAGACCCTGAAACTGAGCTGCAGCACGGTGGCCAAGACCATACAGCGGCTTAACAGGACAGGTTCAATTCAGAACAGGCCTCGCCATGGTCGACCAAAGGAGTTGAGTGCTCAGCATCATATACAGAGGTTGTCTTTGGGAAATGGATGTATGAGTGCTGCCAGCATTGCTGCAGAGGTTTAAAGAGTGGGTGGCCACACAAAATATTGACACTTTTGGGCCCAATTTGGACATTTTCACTTAGGGGTGTACTCACTTTTGTTGCCAGTGGTTTAGACATCAACTGTGTGTTGAGTTATTTTGAGGGGACAGCAAATTTACACTGTTATACAAGCTGTACACTCACTACTTTACATTGTAGCAAAGTGTAATTTCTTCAGTGTTGTCACATGAAAAGATATAATAAAATATTTACAAAAATGTGAGTGGTGTACTTACTTTTGTGAAATACTGTGTATATATATATATATATATATATATATACACACACACAGGGTGGGCCATTTATATGGATACACCTTAATAAAATAGGAATGGTTGGTGATATTAACTTCCTGTTTGTGGCACATTAGTATATGTGAGGGGGGAAACTTTTCAAGATGGGTGGTGACCATGGCGGCCATTTTGAAGTCGGCCATTTTGAATCCAACTTTTTTTTTTCAATAGGAAGGCTCATGTGACACATCAAACTTATTGGGAATTTCACAAGAAAAACAATGGTGTGCTTGGTTTTAACGTAACTTTATTCTTTCATGAGTTATTTACAAGTTTCTGACCACTTATAAAATGTGTTCAATGTGCTGCCCATTGTGTTGGATTGTCAATGCAACCCTCTTCTCCCACTTTTCACACACTGATAGCAACACCGCAGGAGAAATGCTAGCACAGGCTTCCAGTATCCGTAGTTTCAGGTGCTGCACATCTCGTATCTTCACAGCATAGACAATTGCCTTCAGATGACCCCAAAGATAAAAGTCTAAGGGGGCCAGATCGGGAGACCTTGGGGGCCATTCAACTGGCCCACGACGACCAATCCACTTTCCAGGAAACTGTTCATCTAGGAATGCTCGGACCTGACACCCATAATGTGGTGGTGCACCATCTTGCTGGAAAAACTCAGGGAACGTGCCAGCTTCAGTGCATAAAGAGGGAAACACATCATCATGTAGCAATTTTGCATATCCAGTGGTCTTGAGGTTTCCATTGATGAAGAATGGCCCCACTATCTTTGTATACCCCATATACCACACCATACCATCAATTTTTCTGATTCCAACAGTCTTGGAGGGATCTATCCAATGTGGGTTAGTGTCAGACCAATAGCGGTGGTTTTGTTTGTTAACTTCACCATTCACATAAAAGTTTGCCTCATCACTGAACAAAATCTTCTGCGTAAACTGAGGGTCCTGTTCCAATTTTTGTTTTGCCCATTCTGCAAATTCAGTGCGCCGATCTGGGTCATCCTCGTTGTGATGCTGCAGTAGCTGGAGTTTGTAAGGGTTCCATTTGTGAGTAGCTAATATCCGCGGAAGGGATGTTCAACTAATGCCACTCTCCAGTGACATGCGGCAAGTGCTACGCTGTGGGCTCTTGCTGAATGAAGCTAGGACAGCCACTGATGTTTCTTCATTAGTGACAGATTTCATGCGTCCACATTTTGGCAAATCCAACACTGAACCAGTTTCACGAAACTTAGCAAGCAGTTTGCTAACTGTAGCATGGGAGATGGGTGGTATCATAGGCTGTCTTGCATTGAAATCTGCTGCAATAACCCGGTTACTGCGTTCACCAGACATCAACACAATTTCTATCCGCTCCGCACGTGTTAACCTCAGCGACATGTCAATGGCTGTAAACAAAGAGAAACTTGTAAATAACTCATGAAAGAATAAAGTTACGTTAAAACCAAGCACACCATTGTTTTTCTTGTGAAATACCCAATAAGTTTGATGTGTCACATGAACCTCTTCCTATTGAAAAAACAAAAGTTGGATTCAAAATGGCCGACTTCAAAATGGCCGCCATGGTCACCACCCATCTTGAAAAGTTTCCCCCCTCACATATACTAATGTGCCACAAACAGGAAGTTAATATAACCAACCATTCCCATTTTATTAAGGTGTATCCATATAAATGGCCCATCCTGTATATATATATATATATATATATATATATATATATATATATATATATATATATATATATATACACACATACATACACACACACACACACACACACACACACACTATATATGGTCCATATATAAAATCTTACACTGCCTGAAGGGACTCTATATACTATTCACTGAATGAGCTGTATATATGGTCTACACTAAATGTACCGTAATATATACTATATATATAGTACTTATATATTCTTACACTGCCTGAACTGACTCTATATACTATACACTGAATGAGCGGTATATATATATATATATACATACACAGTGCCTTGCTAAAGTATTCGGCCCCCTTTAAACTTTGCAACCTTTTGCCACATTTCAGGCTTCAAACATAAAGATATAAAACTGTAATTTTTTGTGAAGAATCAACAACAAGTGGGACACAATCATGAAGTGGAACGAAATTTATTGGATATTTCAAACTTTTTTAACAAATAAAAAACTGAAAAATTGGGCGTGCAAAATTATTCAGCCCCTTAATTTAATACTTTGTAGCGCCACCTTTTGCTGCGATTACAGCTGTAAGTCGCTTGGGGTATGTCTCTATCAGTTTTGCACATCGAGAGACTGAAATTTTTGCCCATTCCTCCTTGCAAAACAGCTCGAGCTCAGTGAGGTTGGATGGAGAGCGTTTGTGAACAGCAGTTTTCAGTTCTTTCCACAGATTCTCGATTGGATTCAGGTCTGGACTGTGACTTGGCCATTCTAACACCTGGATATGTTTATTTGTAAACCATTCCATTGTAGATTTTGCTTTATGTTTTGGATCATTGTCTTGTTGGAAGACAAATCTCCGTCCCAGTCTCAGGTCTTTTGCAGACTCCATCAGGTTTCCTTCCAGAATGGTCCTGTATTTGGCTCCATCCATCTTCCCATCAATTTTAACCAACTTCCCTGTCCCTGCTGAAGAAAAGCAGGCCCAAACCATGATGCTGCCACCACCATGTTTGACAGTGGGGATGGGGTGTTCAGGGTGATGAGCTGTGTTGCTTTTATGCCAAACATAACGTTTTGCATTGTTGCCAAAAAGTTCGATTTTGGTTTCATCTGACCAGAGCACCTTCTTCCACATGTTTGGTGTGTCTCCCAGGTGGCTTGTGGCAAACTTTAAACAACACTTTTTATGGATATCTTTAAGAAATGGCTTTCTTCTTGCCATTCTTCCATAAAGGCCAGATTTGTGCAGTATACGACTGATTGTTGTCCTATGGACAGAGTCTCCCACCTCAGCTGTAGATCTCTGCAGTTCATCCAGAGTGATCATGGGCCTCTTGGCTGCATCTCTGATCAGTCTTCTCCTTCTATGAGCTGAAAGTTTAGAGGGGCGGCCAGGTCTTGGTAGATTTGCAGTGGTCTGATACTCCTTCCATTTCAATATTATTGCTTGCACAGTG
>BLSH010032195.1:1968538-1979604 GCA_018402905.1 Glandirana rugosa
TGTGACACATATATATATATTATGCGACGTAAACCACATCTGATATATATATATATATATATATATATATATATATGTCACGGAACGCTTTCATAAGCCGGGGGAAACTTGAAACGTTGGAAAACGGTGTAAAGTCCGAAGTTTGTATTTCTATATTTTGACATTAAAAAACACTTCTTAGTTGTTGTTCACCCTGTGTTAGTACTTCACCTTGCTTTAAATAACCTATAAAGTTTGAAAAAATTGTTTATTTTTTGACTTTTTAACCCGTACGTTTTAATAAGTCGGGGAAATGAAAGTCACGTAGTTTGAGAGAGGTCTTCAAGTCACTCCTAGAGACTTACTAGGTTACAACTGGAGTTACTGATTACTACTATTTATCTTAGGGCCGAATACTTTCGCAAGGCACTGTATATATATATATATATATATATATATATATATAGTCTACACCAAATGCAGCGTATTATATATATATACACAGTGTATACTATATACGGTACATATACATTATATTCTTACACAGCCTGCACTGATTGTATATAGGCAACACTAGATCTATATACTACACAGCCTGCACTGGCTGTATATTCTCTGTACTAGATCTATATACTTCACTGCCTGCACTGCCTGTATATGCTCTCTAAACTGTATACTTCACTGCTGCTACTAACTAAACTAGCTATCTAAACTAGATCAACGTCAGTCTCCAGTCTCCACGTACACACACTACACATGGCCGCTGTTCAAGCAGCCTTATATAGTGTGGGGCGTGGACGGAGACCCCTGAGCCATAATTAGCCAAAGGCACCCTGCCTTTTAGCCAATCATGGCTCTCACAGCAGAGCGGGCTGTGATTGGCCAAAGCATGCAGGTCATGTGCATGCTTTGGCCAATCAGTGGGCGGCATTTCCCATGGTCTAACAATGCATTATGGGGCGCTCGAATTTAGCGCGAATGCCCCATAATGTTCTAAATTCGGTGAACGGCCGAACAGCCAATGTTTGAGTCGAACTGAGAGCTCATCCATATTCTTGAGGCAGTAGTATTTACCTCCTCTTAAACTCCCAGGAAGAGTTACTTTCAATGTATACCTTTACCAGCTAGAATTCAAGTTAGAGGTTGAGAAGAGAAAATCTGAACACTGAGGATGCACTCTTGAAAGCCAGAAAGTGCAGCACAAACATCGCATAAAATCTGAATTAAATGTATGTCCTTTGGGACCAAGAAGCCTTCGCTCCATTATAGCCAAAATAACGTCACATTTTGCACTTCTTACAGGCAGTTTTGGACTTGGGCCTAAATATTAAGGGTGCAAATACTGATGATATTCACATTTGCCAGTCAGCACTGAGCTAAAAGTGCTGTTACTCAAAGCAGTTATAAAGATTCATCCTTCAAGATGAAATATCTTTCCACAATGGGACCTTTACCTTGTTCTATGTACCATCTAGCTGCTCCAGACAAAGGACTATTCAGGTGGTTACATCTAGCGTGCTTCGTCAAAACCATCATTTACCTTGTTCTATAAGATGGTTTATGAGGAAGGCTGATCCCTGTGGGACTTAACACTAAAACCAGCCTTCCTGGTGCCAGTGCCGGTAGCTCAGCAGGTATAGGAGGGTAGCACTACTCCCGTGAGGGCCACTTACTGAATCTGTACCCCACTGGTTGCCCCAACCTTGCAAGTTCTCCACCACATCTGATACTCTGGGTTCAGATATTTTTGGTGATAATCAGAATAATTAGAGACACATACACAATTTAAGTGAAATAGTTGAATCTTACTTACTGAAAAGTTAGAAACGTTAGATTCCAGTAACTTAAGCTTATCCCTAGAAAATAGTTTCACCAAGACAAGTGATACCAATGATATGAAACAGTAGAATAGAAACAGTAACTGATTGCAGGATATAAAGATTACAATAATCCGTTTAGTTGGAAACTTATATGAACAGGCAGAAGAAGGGCAGAGGAATGACCTTTCTTATGTCAACCCACTCTCTTCTGTACCTCAACACCACAGGCCCAGAAAGACAGAAGGATATAACACTGTACTTAATTTAATGTGAATAATTTAACCTTTGAGTACTTAAACCCACTCAATTAGCATATAGAGTCCTGGGCAAAGATACTTGTCCTTATGATACTAACTGCTTTAATCCCTTAGTGGGGGGAGATATGTTGTAGTCTCTCAGAAGGAAGAAACCCTTTTGTCTTGAGCTAGCTCTTTAGTGAAGTACTTGAGATATTCTGGTAATCAGGAGGAGGTGAAGTAGCCTGGTGATGTCTTAACAATGTGTAGCAGAGTGTACTTGTAGGTTCCTGTGGAAAGAGGAATGCTGTTGCTGCTCCACAAAGAGTAAGTGTAGCACCAAGTCCTACAGGCTTAGGCAAAAGAGCAAGACAATGGTGTCTGCATGCAGTGTCTCTTGTGGTATCAGAATGGACCAGTGCCCTCTCACCAGTCCCAACAACTCTTGGTAATGGAAAGTGGCATGGGTATCAGTGATAGGCCTCAGTAAAGCCCCGCTCAAGGGGTAATGCAGTCGGGCGGCACACTGTGCTCAGCTGGAACTGGCGTGGACGTGTGAAGAGTGGCCTCCAGGCTGCCGCTGAACAGTCAGAAGTAGCTGGCAGTGGATGCTCCTGCACACAATGACTCTCTCCCTATAGCACAGACTGCAACTCCACCACAGCACACACTGACATAGAGTCACTTGCTTGCAGTTTCAGGCTGGGGTCCTAAGAGAAAGTTCCCGCCCACACACAGGTTTTTTATCACCTCCCTCGGCATCCTGTTCTTCTTCCCCAGCCGGCTGGTATTTGTAGTTTAAAACAGTCCAGCTGAATGCAAATCTTGGCTCCCTGGACTACACGTCCCAATATGCTTTACTTTACTCTTATAACTCAGTCACTCTATCTTCAGGATATGACAACAGCATCTGGGCTGCACACTAGGAGAGAACAGCTTCACAGCAGCAATGCTGCACAGTGTCTCTTGACAATGCAGGCAAAATTAGCCAGCTCCTGGCTACAGGAGCTTTATGTGCATGCTGGTGTAGGAAAGCTCCATAAATCACCCTTTCTCCTGATCATACTAAGTCCCTTGCTCCAATTCATATCAACATCGAACAAACTGACAGTCCGACTTTAGGGTCCTTGACTCTTCAGTACAAGTAACTTCATTATACTACATGTTGTTAGGAAGAGGGTAAAGCATGATCCATGTTTTGATCTAACTTAGTTATTACTGCAGGACAGTGAGAATGTCTAAAAATATTTAGTCAATGATTGAAAGGGAAGGACTTAGGAGTATAAGGAAGAGAGAGGAGGGAGAGAAAAGAGAAAAAGAAAAGGGGGGAGGGGTGGGAGAACAGGGTACATTTGCTGGCACAAGTAGGCGGTCAATATTTAGTATAAGCAGGTCAATTAGCATGACTAAACTTATCTATGGGTTATTATTAGAAGTTCTTGCTGGAGGTGCATCCTCCACCTTCGAGATAGAAGTAGTTGACAAGTACATTGCTGCTTTGTACATTGAGGTGGATTTGTATTCCAGCCACACGGCCCAAGATTTAGTGTGTCGACTACTGTTAGCTCTTGATGTGAGGGTAAGATCTTCTAGTAGACATATTTCATCCATTTTTTGTAGCCAGGAGGTCACAGTGGGAATTGTTGTTTGACCCCATAGTGTGGGGATGAGGGCTTTCGCCAAGTTTAAGAGATGTGGAAATATAAAACGTTTATATGAACCGACCGATTCACGTGAATTATGAAAAAGAATTGTCCATGGGTCTAGAGGAAGAGAGACCCCAGTGATATCTTTGATGAGATCAATGATAGTTGTCCAAAAGGTACGTATGAGGGGGCAATGCCACCATATGTGTGCGTGTGTGGCGGTTTGGCCACAGTTCCTCCAGCACAGTGGTGAGTTAGATGGGGATATGTGATGCATTCTGGCTGGGGCGTAGTACCATCTTGAGAAGTTTGTAATTTGCTTCAGCTGTTTTAGAAGATATAGATGAAGAATGCGATAGCATCAGGATGTTTCCTTTTTGCTTATATATAAGTTGTGAATTTAGGTCTGTTTCCCATTTCGTCAGATAACTCGGATGTGAGGAATATTGTAAGGAGGCTAGAGCTTTATAGAACTGTGACACAGAATGTGTAGGGGGGTCTTTGAGGTTGAACATTAATTCAATCAGATTTAAATCTTGGATATTTTGTATTGGTCTGGGTAAGGATAGAAGAAATTGGTTTACTTGTTTATGTCTCCATCTATCCATAAATGTGGGTGGTTTAGATCCAAGAATAGATTAAAGTGGCTTAAGGTTGTCAGCATGTCCCAGGTGATGGAGCTGAAGGGGACCCTCTGGGGACCATAGTTTGAAGCCTGCGTCCATGGAGACAGGAGGGAAATAGTCCTGGCTTAGGAGAGGTAAAAGGGAAGAGTTGTAAGTCCAGGAATGTTGCTTGTGGAGTGAATCCCAGATGTCCAGGGTAAATTTAGTGAGTGGGGACATTAAGGGAGCAAGGGCTCTGTAGGTGCGGGGGATCCAGGGTACACTAGAAAGGTCTGAGTCGCTAAGAAAACGTTCCACTTGAACCCATAGTTTTGATTTCTCTGGGTATTTCCAATCTGCTATTCTGGAGAGTGCTATAGCCCGGAAGTACATTTTTAAAACAGGGAGGGCAAGGCCCCCAGCTGTCTTTGATTGATATAGCATTGATTTACAGTATAATAAAGAGCTGGGTTGGCGCTGCCCTGGATAAAAAGACCATATAATTGTTGTGGCTGCCAGCAGTGTATAAGGTAAGGGATCCGACCAGGTGTACCCCACCCTTGTGCAAATTAGCAAAAAATAATTTATAGTTTATAATAATAAATAAATTAGCAAAAGTAAACAGTGCTTATGTTATACGTTATATCCTGTGTTTCCCAACATTGTGCTGGTATAACATATAAAATATCAAAAAAACATAAAAATCATAAACCACATAAAATGTTTAGTAAAAATCAATAATTAATAGTGTCCATTAGGTGAGAGTCCATTGATCTTTCATATGTGAATCACACGTGCTCCCTCTCTTTACCCTGCTTACCGGACAGCGCCACCCCTGAGAGGGTAGCACGTGTGATTCACATATGAAAGATCAATGGACTCTCACCTAATGGACACTATTAATTATTGATTTTTACAAAAAATGTTATGTGGTTTATGATTTTTATGTTTTTTTGATATTTTATATGTTATACCAGCACAATGTTGAGAAACACAGGATATAACGTATAACATAAGCACTGTTCACTTTTGCTAATTTATTTATTATTATAAACTATAAATTATTTTTTTCTAATTTGCACAAGGGTGGGGTACACCTGGTCGGATCCCTTACCTTATACACTGCTGACAGCCACAACAATTATATGGTCTTTTTATGCAGGGCAGCGCCAACCCAGCACTTTATTATACTGTAGCCGCAAACTTCCTTTGTTATTAAGGTAACACTGGGGGCAGCAAACCCAACAAGAGTAAGCCTAAAAAATCCTGAGCGCAATACCTCTATCTATTAATAGCATTGATTTAGACACTCTGGGATGTCTGACCTTCCAGATAAAGTGGGAGTTCATGGTCTGGAGAGTAGTGAAGAAACCTACGGGTACGTTTAAGGGTAGCATCTGAAATATATAAAGGATGTGTGGTAATATGTTAATTTTTATTATCTTTATTTTCCCCAACCAGGAGTGAGATAGTGAGGCCCAGGCACGGAGATCGGATTTAATATTGTTCAGTAGTGGTATATAATTGTGCCGGAATACATTTTGAGGGTTGGGGTGAGTTGGATTCCTAGGTATTTCAATGAAGTAGGTTGCCATCTAAACAGAAAAGAAGGCTTGATCTGGTCCGCTTCTGAGCAGGGGATTGTTAATATTTAGGATTTATGACTTTGACAGGTTGATTTTACAATTTGAGAATATCTGGAAGGACTTGAATGCTGCCATTAGGTTGGGTAAGGTTATGCAGGGTTGCTGAATATAAAATAAGATGTCATCTGCGTATGCGACGTACTTATGAGTTTTGTTGCCCATTTTGACACCATGGATATTGGGATTATTTTTAATTGTGGCTACAAATGGTTCATGAGATAAAGCGAATAGGAGTGGGGAGAGGGGGCAGCCCTGTCTGGTACCATTGCCTAATGAAAAGGGTTCACTTAGAATGCCATTAATTCTAATTTGGACGGAGGGGCGGGAGTATAAGGCGAAGATTCTGGTGAAAATTTTTGGGCCTAATCCGAAATGTCCTAGGGTCAGTCGGAGGTATTCCCAATCCACCCTATTGAATGCCTTTTCAGCATCTGTAGATTGCAGGAGGGTGGGCTGGGAACATTTACGAACATAATGAATCAGTGAGACGGAGCTAAGTGAATTGTCCTTGGCTTCTCTATTGGGGATAAAGTCTGATTGATCTGCTGTGACCCATGTAGGGAAGAGGGGATCAGTCTAGAAGCGATTACTTTAGCATAAAGCTTAATGCCTACGTTTATTAAAGATATGGGGCGATAGCTTCCGCAGCAGGTGTGGTCTTTATTTGGTTTGGGGATTATTGTAATATGGGCAAATAATGATTCTCGGCGCATGTCTGAGGGTTTGGATATATAGAGTTAGCGTAAGTCATTAAGTGGGGGAGAAGGATATCACTAAATGTCTTGTAATATAATACAGTAAATCCGTCTGGGCCTGGGGCTTTGCCTAGCGGCATCGTTTTTAATGCTGCCTGGAATTCTTCAACTTTAAAATCCACCTCTAGCTGCTTAAGTGATTTGTGTGTAAGTTTGGGCAGATGTGCATATGTAAGGTAGGTAAGTATGGGTTTACGCTTCTCCTCCGGAGGGGTAGAGTCATTTACATTATATAATTCAGTATAGAATTCCCTAAACACAGTGGCAATCTGGGAGGAGGTATGCACCATACCACCGGATGGGTGCATGACCTTGGATATGAAGGCATTTGATTTTTTCGAACGAAGGGAGCATGCTAATTGCCTGCCTGGTATATTTCCCCATTCATAAACTTTTTGGGCTACCCAGCCTAATTTCTTTTTTCTCAAATCTTGTTTTAGGCTGAGGGCTTCTAGGTGGTCTTTATGCAGGGATAGTTTATGTTTGTTTTCAAGGTCGGCTACCTGTTTCAGGAGCTCCTTAAGGCAATTTTCATGTTCCCTCTTTCTCCTTGCACCCAGCTCTATTAATTTACCTCTCATTAAAGCCTTAAGGGCCTCCAATATTATTGAAGAAGGAGTGTCTGTAGAGACATTGTCCTTAAAATATTGCTGTATTGAGGCTGTTAGGAGAGAGGTATTGACTGAGTTAGAGAGACGTGTGTCATTGAGGTTCCAATTGTTCATGCGGGCAGGTAAAGAAGGGAGCGAAATTGTTAAAGATACAGGGGCATGATCTGAAATTGATGCAGTGCCTATGGAGGCAGATTTCAGTAAGGGGAGTTGAAAGTGGTCAATAAAATTATTGTCAATTCTGGAGTATGATTGGTGTGTTCTGGAGAAGTTGGAATAATCTTTATCCTTGGGGTGCAGCAAACGTCAGGAGTCCATCAGCTGAGAGTCATGAAGTCTCTTTTTAATGAAAGACAATTGTTTAAATGTAAGTGAAGAGCGACCAGGAGAGGTGTCAACGATGGGGTCCAATGGCATATTAATGTCACCTGCAAGGATAGTGATTCCTTTTGCAAAGTCTCCCAGTTTTGTCAGAATGTGGGATATAAAAGTGGGTTGGTTGGTATTGGGGCAGTAAATATTCGCCAGGGTGAATTGGGTTGTGCCTATATGTCCTCTTAGGAAAAGGTAGCGACCATGATCATCCGCTAACATTTCTGCAAGTTTGAAAGGGACATTCTTACTGAACCCGATGGCTACGCCCTTGGCCTTATTGGTATCAGAAAGGCCATAGTACCACGTTGGAAATTGGCGGGAATACAATTTGACAGGTGTAGTCTGTGTCAAGTGGGTCTCCTGTAAAAAGATGATGAAGCAGGAGGCACGTTTTAATTTGTGCATTACCTGGTGTCTCTTTGTAGCATGATTCAGGCCTCTTACGTTATAGGATAGTACCTTCACGTCAGCTATCTGGTCAGTAGAACAGAACTCTTCAGCTTGTTTGGCCATCTGTGCCAGCATATGTGGGGGGAGAGAAGAGGAAGTGAGGAGAAAAAGAGTATAGGGATAGGGAAGAGAGAAGACATTGAATATCGCAGACAATGGTCTGCGTCATTTAAATCACACAATGGGATGAATAGATAGTCATGCAATAAATTGCTGTGGTCCCTTAGGGGATAGTGAGCGTGAGCTGTCTCGGCGGTATTGGCACGAGAATATTGGTGCAGCCCCTCCCCACGAACCCCAAAAAGGAGGAAGGAGCAGTGGTTAGTAATCTCGGGTGCATGGAGCAAGAGAAGGACTCAGGCTCCGTCTGTACTCGTCTTCTAAGCAAAATGTGAGTACAATACTGGTGCTTATAAGTACCTCTGATAGTTAGTTAGGAAACCATGAACATAAAACTGAACAGAATGATAATATGTATAAACCTTAGGGGGGACTACGGCAGTCAGCGCCTGAGCAAAGTTCTGAGGCAGAAGTTGCTAGGGAAGGGATAGGGATGAGCGACCCTTTGAGGTGGGTGGCAACCTGTAACTTTTGATCCTCCGTTTATCTGAGAAAGGATTTGGAGAGTTTTTATATTTTCTTTCTTTCCCCTTACTTTTGAAAATGTTTTATATTTTGGCCTAAGGCTCGCATGAGCCAGGTCAAGTAGAGTCAAAAAATTGTCAATGAAGGGGAATGAGTGAAAAAGAAAAAGGTGGGCCTCACCCATTTATTTTGGACGATCCAGGAGTTGCTGTGCACTGTCGTTTGGATGGAGTTTTGTGCCAGTTGGAGTCAGGAGTGACTTTGAAAACTGGTATATGATCTTGCCAATCCAGTAGTTCCACTGGTGTGATGTTGATGTCATGAAGGAAAGTGGGGAGTTCCTCTGGGAACCTGAGAGTGGAAGATCACCCATTTTTAGTTGCGATGAGACATGAGGGGAAGCCCCATCTATATGACGCTCCTTCTGATCTCAGTTGTTCCAGGAGGGGTTTAAGGGATCGGCGGTGGTCTAAAGTCACTAGATAGGTTCTGAAAGATTGTGATAGTAGTTCAATCAAAATCAATATTAGGGGTCCCCCTGAGTTTGAGCATGATGTTATTCTTGTCTTCATAATAGTGTAGGCGGCAAATTACATCTCTGGGTAGTTCGGTTGTAAGGTTGCACGGGCGGAAGGCGCGGTGGACTCTGTCAAATCTCAGCTTATCAGTTACAGACCTGCCCAGAATAGTGTTAAGGATTCCTCAAATCGTTGGCTCTAAATTGTCATCTTTAGTAGCCTCAGGCAACCCCCTAATATGCAGATTGTTTCTGCGATTTCAATTCTCCAAATCTTCTAATTTGTAGAGGATTGGCCAGTTTGCAAGTGCGAGTTGTGTGATAGTTCCTTGATGGTCTCCTCCTGCATGTCTTGGGTCTCTCAGTGTCCTCTATCCGCGTCAGCAGATGTGACATGTCGGCCCTGACAGCGGAGATTTCCCTTTTTATGGATTTCTCTAGGCTGTGAAACATGTTTGCCATCTCCTTCTGAGGGCCACTCATTAGGGAGGACAATTCAGAGCCTGCTGGGGATCCCGGGTCTTTCATTAGCTCGGAGCCAATTGCGGTGCCTGGGGAACAGTCGTGGGTTGTGGACGGAGGGAGATCTGCTTGGTCTCGCATGTTTGGCCCTGCTATGGAGTGATGAGGGACTGTCCTTTTCAGCCGCCAGGAAGCGCTAGATAGAGCCTGAGATGGCAAGTTTGGCAGCTGAGGTTTTCCCCATTCTCTTACCCGTGGTGGATCGAAATCCCGAAGCTTTAGACGGCATAGCCAGAGGTAGTGCAGGCCGGGATGGTGATGGAGCTCTGCCTAGATATGACTAGCCAGCACCATGCGTAAATTATGCCCCTAGAGGCGTTTTAATATAATTGACGGTCCGTCTGGGGTGAGCACCCTCCCTGAAGGACCCCAGAAGGCCTTTGATGTGATGGGGTGGGACAATGTGCTGTGGACCTTCTATGGAAGCTGAGTAGGGCCTCTTTTAAAGGGGGGAAGCCCACACCAATACAGCCTCTAGAGGGGAGGGCGATCCAGTCAGTTCCTCAGGCCAAGCACCAGAGTTTGAGGCAAGATTAGGGCAGGCAGTGCTGGGGAGCGGACGATCAGCCGCATTAGGCCCGAGTAGGCCGCCACCAGGGCCTCAATTTGCGGTGGCCGGCGGGCCGCGGATCCGCGGTAGGAGTAGCGGCCCGGCATCTGAGCCTTGGTAATGTCCGGGCTGGGCAATGGAGGGGTAAGGGG
Source organism: Glandirana rugosa (assembly GCA_018402905.1). Taxonomy (NCBI): domain Eukaryota; kingdom Metazoa; phylum Chordata; class Amphibia; order Anura; family Ranidae; genus Glandirana; species Glandirana rugosa. Next base: position 1,978,988 of record BLSH010032195.1, read on the forward strand.
TGATCAAGAAGAACTCAGGTCCCGGTGCACCATAAGAATTAGAAGCCACTGGAGTAGGCCGCAAGATGGCGTTGTCTCTGTTATGAGGCTGGCTTGATTGGGCTGGATTAGTCCACTTGCATGCACCGGACCAGCACAATAGATGGCTCCCCACGAAGCTCCGGCCTTGCTGATCGGATCCCCAGGATTTGGGTCACTCACCGGTGCCTGTGGAATCGGGATGATGTAGGATTCTCTCTAGGGATCCTGGAGCTTGTCAGAGACATGGCCGTCGCCGATGACGTCTTACTGTAATTATTAAATGATTTGACATTCTCTCCTGTTTCAAGATTGCTATTTGCTGCCATGTGGCTTTCAGGAAAATGGTATGTTGCTTTTACATACTTACTGTAATTTTCTATTGCTATCACCTATACATTTATTTTAAAGGTGTTTATTTTTTTAATTTTACATTATACAATAAATTTACATTATACAATAGCAAACACCAAAGCAATATGTTATACAATAACAGTTGGGGGGGGGGGGGTTGTGGTCACATTCCCACACATTCACAGATCCATAATTTAATTAAATTAGGTATCTGAGCCTCATGGACGTAGATAAGGGGGGGGTTT
>BLSH010032195.1:1983171-1999253 GCA_018402905.1 Glandirana rugosa
ATGTGGATCCTATGTCATGTAGAAATCGACTCCCTGAGTTAGAAAAAACCGTAGACCGGTTCTGGAATGTCCACAACTAATAATATGTTTCATCGTATGGACGTAAGTATCATCGAGGTAGAGGTCGTCGGTTGGGTGTCTTGGTCACCATAGGTTTATTCACAAGGTTGGACACGTAAGGACGTTAACCCATCTATCTTACGGTTCCACCCTTTCATAATATGGTGGATATCCGATGTCCTCGTCCAAAAGGAACAACCGAGATAGTTCCGAGTCGTCCCGGCATCTATTAAAAAAGAAAACCCCCCCCAAGTCGATTTTTGGGTGAAACTCTGCTTTAGGGTAGAGCAGGTGGGGGGCTGGCGGTGAAAATGCAGCTCATCCATGAGCTGAACCCCCCCCAAAAGAAAAAATTATCTACGGCCCTGCTGAGCCTTGATAGAGCCAACAAGGAAAACCTGCTCCTGTAGCCTATAGGTGGTATAATACTTTCCCACCTTGGCATTCTATCTACCCAATTGCAGGAATGCACAGGTTGGAACACTTATTTGGATACCACTGGTTCTGTGGGTTGGCTGCTGGAGATGGAGCTACTATGAATGCAGGTATGCTACTTTGTATAATAATCAACACCTGTAAGGTCTTGGCCAGATGCCAAAAAAGATTGAGTCCCTCAGCTAAAGATGTACTGTATCCTAGGTGTACTGAAATGAATAATCTGGTATGTGGCTAGAATTGGTGAGTAAATGCATTTGGCAGGTTAGGGAAACAGTGCTGTATATTGCTTTAGTATAAAATATATTCAGACTACACTCTGAGACCATTTGCCACAGCCTTAAATACTTCAACTCTCGCCCAGTATATCCTGCAGTATATACCAGAGAAATGTTTACATTTTAGCTATGTACCTATTGATTCTGCAATAACTTTATCATTCTCTCATTTTATCTCTATGAAATCTATTGATAAAGATATAACAAAACAATAAAAAATATGTTTTTTGTAGATTGACCAGTGTTAGTTTTGAAACAAGTGCACCTGATGACAAAAATTGCGGCTAATTTGCTCCTGTAACAACGATCCAGTCATGCTGAATTGTCAGTAAATGTGACCAGATAGCAGCAAGGCATGCAGAGCATACTAACACATGCCCAAAGTATTTAGATTGCGTTTTCTGGTGCATGTGTAGTATGACTATGGTTCAAAAGTGGTTAAATTGCTCACTGATAGAACTGGATAACAACGTAGTATAATCAACTTGACTCCAGATTGACATAAACTAGAACCCTCACCTTAACCGCTCCACTTCTGCATCATCTACGAGGAAATCTCTTTTCTGTACCAACTTCTGGATCTTCTGAATTAGTTCATCTTCTCTTTTTTTCTGCTGATTTATTTTATCTTTTTCTGCAAAAGGAAATCATGGTAAAACAAAATGAAAAGCATAATGCTTATACATTTTAAAACTGATCTCTAGGCAAGCTAGCTTTTTACCTGCATTTGTAATTGTGTACAGCTAGATTTGTGATTAAGACACCCCTGTCATTCACGCTTTCATTGGTCTGTAGATCAGCGGCGGCTTCAGCGGCAGAATGAGTTTGCCACTAAACCCAAAATCATTTCTTAATGGCTTTACTGGTAAGCCAGTAATATTGAAACTGAAGTGGGGTATGGAATACAAGGGATACCTGATCTCTCTAGATGGCTACATGAACATGCAGCTCGCCAATACAGAAGAGTATAATGATGGGGCAGTCTGGACATCTTAGAGTTCTAATAAGGTGTAGAGTTCACGAACCCGAACTGTAAAGTTCGGGTTCGTACTGAACTTTGGGGTGTCCGTGACCCAGACCCGAACCCGGACATTTGAAAAAAAGTTTGGGTTCGAGTTCTGGGTTCAGGTATTTGATCACGCAAGTTGAATAGCTGCAGGGCAGCCAATCAACAAGCGTTTCACTGGTTTTCCCTAGAAGCCATCACAGCCATGCCTACTAATGGCATGGCTGTGATTGGCCAGTGCATCATGTGACCCAGCCTCTATATGAGGCTGGAGTCACAGTGCTGCATGTCACATGCTCCCTGGGTAGTGTAGGGAGAGGATACTGCCGGTGCTGTGAGGGACAGATTGCAGATAGATAGATAGGTAGAGATTACTACTACTACTACTTTTAGGGACAGATTGCAGATAGATAGATAGGTAGAGATTACTACTACTACTACTGCTTTTAGGGACAGATTGCAGATCTCATCCTGCATTACAGAAATATCGGACTGGACTAGGTAGAGTCTACTGCTTTATTATTAGTTATTGTTGGACTTTATTTTTGTATTTTTTATTAAGAAAAAATAAACAGATTTTTTTCACAAAAATAAAAGACACCCTTGTCAAACAGAAAAGTGATACTCTCAATCAGGCATGTACTGGCCATCGGAACTACCGTGAGTTTCCTGGTGGGCCGGTGGCTCAGTCTGCTGGTTTCAGTGACAGCAGGGCCGTCCCTACCATGGGTCCCATTGGGACCATGGGACCCAGGCAGCAATTGAAGAGGGGTGGCAGAGCAGTGCCGGCAATGCTTACATGATCACCATCGAGTGCAGACTCAGTGAGAGTGTCGTGGGCTGCCTGACACAGCGCTGTGCGCACAGACGTGGCGGCATTCTCACGGAGTCTGCACTCGATGCTTCAGTGGCAGCCAGTGTTCTGTTGTGTGAAAGCGAGTCTCCTCCCTTGGTCCGACCATATGACAGAGTCGGGAGGAAATTCCTCACACAAGTTCCTGATGAACAGGCATTGCGTCAGGTGAGTGCAGATCATGGAAGGGGAGGGGTTCAGGGGGAAATGTAGAGATCCTGCCCTAACTTGTCTATATATACTGCCCTAGCCTATCTGTATATTCTGCCCTAGCCTATCTGTATATTCTGCCCTACCTAGCCTGTCTGTATATACTACCATTGAACAGAATGTGTTACACATGTCATTCTAAAGGCGCCTGTAATGTTGGAATGCATCTTTTTTCTCTAAATAAAGAGTTTAAATATTTTTTTATATTTACAATGGAATGTTTTTCTTATGTTTTTTTGGACAATTGTGAATAGTTTATATAATGTTTTTGTGCATGTTTGCAAAATTAAAGTGGACAGGTCTGGATGAAGTCCAGGGCCAAATTTTTGTCCCAGTCCAGCCCTGCTCTCAACCTTTACTACAGCAGCAAGACAGCGTAATCATGAAAATACCTCCAGCAGCCGGTTGATTGGAAAACAAAGGAACAGAATCACAAGGAGGTCATTTTTCTGTTCACTGCTGTTTAATCTTCTTTCAACATGTTCCCTATTACAGCAGACCTTATAATATTCATCTTCAACCACCCTACATCTGTATTTTTGTGCAGGTAATTGCAGGAAGTCAAAGGCAATATATATTTAGATACTTTGCCCCAAAAAAAAAAAAAACAATTCTTACATAATTGCATAGTCTGGCTGAAAAAAGACACAAGTCCATCTAATTTAAGCAATAAAAGAAGAAGAAGAAAAAAAAAAAATATATATATGAAAGCCAACATGGTGGCTTGAGTTCATGGGAGGAGCCTGGTGGGTACTTAAGCAGGCTCCCCCCCTCTGGTCCTTGTCGGTACCTGCGCTCGTTACACGTCATCAGGCCGACTCTGCCAGCACACGTTGTGTTGTGAAGCTCCTTGTGGTTCAAGCTTCTGTGTCTTTTGTGATTACCTGCACAACTCTGCTGGGATATCAGGGCTCATCATCTCAGGTAGGATGGGGGGGGTTCCTGTAGACAGGCGGTGCGAATTCCTCATGTCCCCCGGTCATTACTATCCAGGGGGAATGGGGGGGAGCGGGGGTCACTGCCTGTCATCCCCCGGTCAATTTCGTTCCACTGGAGGGTTACGAAGTGCCACTGCTTTTATCGTCATTTTCATTCACAGGGCGGGGGGGGGGTTCCCAGGGAAGGGGGGTTCTCAGGTGCCACTGCCTGTGGTCATTAAAATCGATCAGGGGGGGTTCCAAGATGCAGAGGGGGGTTCTCAGCAGCCGCTGCCTGTCATCTTTTTTTTTTTTTTTTCTCCTTCCACCGGAGGGCTACTAAGTGCACTAAGTGTCGCTGCTGTTATCATATCCATTCACAGTGGGGGGTTCCCAGGGAAAGGGGGTTCTCAGATGCCACTGCCTGTGGTCATTTCAATCAACAGGGGGGTTCCCAGGTGCAGGGGGGATTCCCAGCAGCCGCTGCCTGTCACCCCCCAGTTTTCTTTCTACCGGAGGGTTCCCAGGTGCCTCTGCTGTCTGTCCCGGTCATTACCATTCGCAGGGGGGGTTTCACGGGCAGGGGTGTTCCCAGGGATCACTGCCTGTGGTCTTTTCAATTAGTGAGGGATTCCCAGGTGCAGATGGGTTCCCAGTGGCCACTGCCTGTTGTTCCACACCATTTTTGCATTGCATGATTCATCACTCGCATATGTCGCTAGCTCATTTCTCTATACGGCTACCAATGTGTTTCAGATCCTTCTTTATTACATCCACTTAGTCATGCTTACATTCTCAATTTGGTAGTTATCCTTGTGGTTTATCAGCCAAGAGGCTGCTTTCTTGCAATTGTTGCCAAACGTATAGCCAGACGCACATACCTTTGTAATCACTGCAAGCAAATCCAGGTGCACATACATCTGCAAGCACATATCCAGATGCACCAACCTATTGCAATTGTTGCAAGCATATCCAGGTGCACCTATATCTGCAATCGCTGCAAGCACATATCCAGATGCACCGACCTGTTGCAATCGTTGCAAGCATATCTGGGTGCACCTACATCTGCAATCGCTGTAAGCACATACCCAGATGCACCAACATCTTATGATTACCACAAGCCTGTATCTAGGTGCATACGCATCTTGCAGTCACGGCAAGAGCACCTCTAGACGCACATACATCTTGCAATCCCTGCAAACACGGGTCCAGATGCACATACATCAAGTAATCACAATAGTCCAGAGGTATTCAGTTCTCATGATCACTGCAAACGCATATCCAGATACATACGGATTGCAAGCACTGCAAATGCATGCTCAGACGCACATACTTCTTACACGGCGGGTGCATATCCAGATGCACATACATCTTGCAAATCGCTGCAAATATGCGGCCGGACACACAAGCATCTTGCAATCACTGCAAGCGTATGGGCAAGAGACACATAAATCTTGCAATCGCTGCAAGCTCATATGTGAGACGCACATACATCTTGCAATCACTACAAGCACGTATCCAGCCGCATTTAATTTTGCTATGTCACAAGTGCCAAACAGTTGTACAGGCACATCAGGCACATTATCAGGCACATCTTCTTGCAATTGCTGCAAGCACGTCTCCAGTGGTATACAATCGGGCCACTCACTGTTTCTGTCTGTCATTTCTCATTAGATCAGTCAAGTTCTGGTTACATCCTACACCTAGTTGGACATCATTTTTCTCGGTTAAAAAAAAAACCCTCAAGGGATCGCATCTTCACTAGGGCCAGATGCATACAGGGGCAGGACAGGCCGGCAGTGAGGACATCACACCCGCTCCCCTGTCACCCTCCGTGGGCTCGGAGAGTGGCAGCGTGCAGTCCCTCAGGGGATGGACCATCCCCAAACTCACAGCGGAGCTGAGGCATAAGGGCATTCCCTACCCTGCTACGGCAAGGAAAGCAGAGCTCTTCAGGCTGCTCTTTCAGCCACCAGCGGCAGCCGGGCCCAACACACAGCAGGCGTCCCTGCAATCTATCTCTGGGGCCATTTCCCAGCTTCACTCCTTGGTGGCTTCCTTATCTTCAGCTTTCTCAGATGTCCAGTCCAGAGTGGCAGTTTTGGAAGCACGCCCAGCCTTGGCCCTCCCTGTCCCTGCCGCTGTCCCGGTCCTGACATCTCCTCCTGCAGGTACTTCAGAGACAAGTCCTACCATTCTTCCTGCTCAGCTTGTCCCAGCCAGCATCAGGAAGGACATCTTGGAAGGCAAGGACATCAATCTTACTTCCCTCCTTATATCAATGCATGATCTGGCTGAGAAGAAATCGTACGCCTGGGGGGACGTATCATTGGTGGTGAAGTCCAGAGACCCCAGGCTCAATTGTATGCTAACAGTCCCAGAGTTTGTCTTGGCTTTTGGGATGTTTAGAGACATCATTTGCTCAGCCAGCCCCAGCAGGCGGGAAGAGTTGGACTTGTACCTGCATGCAGTGGTGGACTTTGGGTACAAGTACGGGGAATATTCATTCTATGATTATCGTCGGTCATTTTCGGCCAAAGCAGCAGCCACACTTTGCCAGTTGCAGGCCACTACAAATTGGGGCGTGATGGACACAGAAATGTTCTGTCGCCATTTTGCAGGGCTTCGCTCCCCTGCCAGTCATCTACTCATACATCGAACTGGTGTTCCAATGCATCCACGGGTCGGCCCCTCAATTTTCCTTCCACCTCCGGCATCAGTCAGGGCTTGCCAGGCCCCACTCCATCGCGCCAGGGGGATAGGTTGGGATGGCCTGTCCTGTCTATGGGGGGGGGGGGTCGGCCATATGCAACAACTTCAATCATGGTGGATGCACCTACTTCATGTCTGTACAATATGCCATAGGACACATCCAAAGGTCACATGTCAGCTAAAAAAACCAAACAAATCCTGACTAAGCCGGGTGGATGTCCAATCTCCAGTCAGCAGCCACCGATGAACAAGCAATAGACATTCTGTTATAGGTCGAGCTAGATCGAGGATTCATTACCGGCCCCTTTTCTCAGTCACCTTTTCCGACCTGGAGAGTCAGCCCTATTGGGCTTGTCAAGGGCAAGTTCTCTAGTAAAATTTGCTTAATATACGACTTGTCTGCACCTCATGCTTCCCACATTCCAAGTCTGAATTCCCTAATTCCTTCTGAGGAATTCTCCTTAAAATATGTATCTGTTGACTTGGCCATGTAGCCCATTATTAAAATAGGTGTCTGTGCATGGTTGTCTAAAGGAGATATTTCAGAAGCATTTAAACTCCTGCCTATCAAACCATCCCTTTGCCGGTGGCACGGCATCAAATGGAAGGATTCTTATAATTTTGCCACCAAGCTGAATTTCGGCTCCAAAAGATTTTCTGCTCATCAAACAGCCAGGCATAACCCCGGTAGATCTAGACAGGTTAAGAGTGGTGTTTAGTAACCTCAATGTGCCCATAGCTGAGCAGAAAGTGGAAGGTCCGGCTCACTCCATCAACTTCCTAGGTGTCATTCTGGACACATGTGCCATGCAGGCCAGCCTGCCTTCCGATAAACTTGCCTGTATTAGGTCTGTTATTCAAGATTTTACTCTTTCCCGAGGGTGCACCAGGAGACAGCTACAATCTTTGTTAGGAATGCTCAACTTTGCAATGAGGATTATCCCTCAGGGGCGGTCTTTTTGTTTCACGTCTCTTGGTGTTCCGCTCGCAGTTAAAAGATCCGGATCATGTTCTCAAACTAGACCCTGCAGCGATAGCAGATTTAACAATGTGGGATGAGTTCCTTGCAAGTTGGAATGGCATATCAATGTTCATTCCGTCAGCGTCAGCTCTGTCGCCTCAGACAGTTACAAATGCCGCTGCCTCCACAGGATTCGCTGCAATTTTTGGCCATCATTGGTTTGTGGGGCCTTGGCCTCCAGAGAACCTCCTGATTCCCGGGTTCATCCAATCATCCTCACTCTTCGGACTGTATCCAATGGTGGCAGCTGCACAGGTCTGGGGCCACACCTGGTCAGGGCAAACGGTGGTCTTCACCACAGATAATCAGGCTACTGCCGACATTTGTCAATAAAGGCAGGTCCAAGTCGCTCTTCATAATGTCCTTCCTACGCAGGCTGGTTCAGTTGGCACTATGTCACCAATTCAATGTTCTCTGTATGCATATTCCAGGCAAATGCAACAGTGCAGCAGACACACTGTCCCGTTTCAGCCTTACTTCTTTATTCCAGCAGAATCCTGAGCTGACCCAACGTCCACTCCTATCCCACCTTGGTCTCAACTAAGGATGGATTGAAGGCACATCTTTTCAACACTACCCAGCTTATTAACAACTCATTATCCTACAATACACTGAAGACCTATCGCTCCACCTGGACTGCCTACTGTAAGTTTCTAGCCACATGCCCTGGCGCAAAGGCAAGTGATGTCAAGTTTGTCTTAGCCTTCATATCATATTGTCATGTGCAGCTGGCTCTGTCTCCTAATACTATCAAGATTTACTTGGCCGGTATCCAGCATTTCTTGGCATTACAGAACCCCGGTGAGCCGTCTTTGTTCGCTGCCCATACAATCAATTCGATCCTACGTGGCATTCAGAAGCATCAGACCGTAGCTGGCGGCAAGCCCATCACAAGTGACATCTTTAGGGGCATGCCAGAAATCCTCACACATTCCTCATTCGGGGTTCTGCCCAGTTTAGTCACCCAAGCAGCCATCTATTTGGCTTTCTACGGCCCAGTGAATTCACCGGAAGTGGCGCCAACGGCCGGACACTGTTCAGGCACCACCTGACTCGCCTTTCAGACCACTACATTCTCCACCTTGTAGTTTTGAAAACTCAGCTATCTGGCCCCAGAGTTGACATCTCCCTCTTCCAGACCAACCATGCCTGGTGCCCAGTAAATGTACTTGATCCTTTGCTGTCCCTCCTACCCAGCCAATCAGAGGCTAGCCCATTTTTGCCTTTTTCATCCAGCCCCTTGAGCGGCAGCCAGTTGATCAGGCATGTGACAATCCTATTGGTCAACCTAGGCCTTGATCCTGGGTGATATTCTGGACATTCCTTCCGTATCGGAGCAGCATCAGCGGCATCTCAGCACGGGGTGCCCGACCACGTGATCAAGAAGTTGGGTAGATGGAAGTCCTCCTGTTTCGCTCGGTACATTCCAAATCCTCAGAGATGGCACAAGCCTTTGCCAAGCTGGCTCAGGTCCAATAAAGCTATTTCCCTATTCAAGTATTTTTGCCCCCTTTTCTTGGCATACCAACCAGCCGACCAAGGCACACCTCTGGTCTAGGGTATGTTGTAAGTCTTGTCCTGTGTTTATGTGATACATATATTCCTCTTGGTCTCAGGGCTATGACCATAAATAAGAAAACCAACATGGTGGCTTGAGTTTATGGGAGGAGCCTGGTGGGTACTTAAGTAGGCTCCCCCCCTCTGGTCCTTGTCGGTTCCTGCGTGCAATACCCTCACTCCCATCCCCTTTCTTGGGGGAATTCTCATCACTTTACTTCCCATAATCATTCATTACTTCTCTTGGGTATGCCCCCTTTGCTTGGCATACCGACCAGCCGACCAAGGCACACCTCAGTTCTAGGGTATGTTGTAAGTCTTGTCGTGTGTTTATGTGATACATTTATTCCTCTCGGTCTCAGGGCTACGAATATATATATATATATATATATATATATATAAAATAAATGTAGGGACACGTCCTCCAATGCAATAATTTCTTTACTTAGAAAGATGTCTTCATGTACAAAATGAACAATCCAGCAGCAACAGTACAGTTTCAAACAATCCCTGTTCTTCATCAAAGCTGTGTGTGTATCCTTCCACATAAAGCCCAAACTAAATAGTGCTTAACAGGGTGCGGCCACACAGGTGTATCCCCATCAACCCTTCAGTCCTAATTTAACCCTTTCCATCAAACATAATATTAACCCACACCACATGGAAAAACACAGATAGACATCATAGTAAGCATACTATCGAAAAACTTTTACATCCAAAATCGCATGGAATAAGTCACCCTAGCTGGTCCACATCAGGTTTATATTTCTCCTTTATCTGAAGAGGTGTGCAGTAATATTCCCAATTTTCATCAGTCCAGTATCAACATTACCAACCCTCCTGTTTCACCTATAAAAAATTACAACACCAATTATCTTATACATCTTCATAGAAAAAGATATAGATCATAATCTCTATTCATACCCTGAGGGTGTAATGACTGAAGTCTGTTTATCCACCAAACCTCCCTTTGTTTTAATCTCAAAATCCTATCTCCACCTCTCCTATCTTTACATATTTCCTCCAGGATCATAAATTTCAAATCTGAATCCCTATGGCCCTTCTCAGAAAAGTGCTTAGGGACCGGTAAACCTGGTTGTTTTTTTCATATGGAACTGCGATGCTGTGCAATCCTGTCCTTAAACTTCTGTGTGGTTTCCCCCACATACACTAATCCACATGGGCATTTTAATGCATATTTTACATATGATGATTGGCATGTACGAAAACCCCTGATCCTGATCCTCTCATTTCTTTCTGAATTGAAGAATGTATCCCCTTCTCTGTAACAATTGACATTGAATGCAATTCAGACAAGGGAAGCAACCCTCCTTCTTTCTACCTAAAATGTAGTACCACCCACAGATTTCCTTCTCCTGTATTCAGATCTAACTAGGGAATCCCTTAGTGTTTTATTCCTCCTATATGCTTTAATCAGTATTTCCCGGAATGCATCCATTTGAGGATAGGCACGTTTCAGTGTCGGCCAGTGTTTCCTGATTACTCTAAACACATCTTCGCTGTAACTATGAAATTGCAGGGAAAACGGAATTCTTTTTATCTCCTGTCTCCTTCTTCGCCCATCAATGTGTTCACATTCCATTCTCCTAATCTCTTGGTTTATGATTCTTTGGGGATAACCCCGTTCCTTAAATTTATGACACATCTCCATGATCCTACTCTGTCGTTTTACCTTGTCACTCACTACCTTGTCACTCAACGTTTTACTCTACATAATTGGCTTCTGATAATAGACCTGAATACATGAGGAGGGTGGAAACTGTCATATAAAAGAAGTTGGTTCCTATCTGTCGGTTTAAAAAAAAGATCGGATTCAATTTTACCTTTGTCCACATAGATGGTAGTGTCCAAAAATGGGACCAATTTACCACCCATGTGCATCTTGAATCGAATGCTAGGGTTAAAGGAATTCAACATGTCATTAAATCTCTGAAGTGTATCAATGTCACCCCGCCATACCGCAAACACGTCATCTGTATAGCGCAACCAAGCGGTGCAGTGCTTTTGAAAAAAGTTCATTCAGATAAATATGTTTGTGTTCAAATTCATTCATGAACGCACATGCAAGTGGCGGAGCGACATTGGAACCCATCGCAACACCGTTTAATTGTAAATAATATTGATCCTGGAAAAGAAAAAAAATGATTCGATAGAATGATCTGAAGCAGTCCCATAAATAATTCCACTTGAGGTGTAGAGAATTTACCACTGTCTTTCATGATTTCCAACGCTGCTTCAATTCCCTCCTGATGGGGAATGGATGTATACAGACTCTCCACATCCCAAGTCACCAGAATCTCATCTCCCTGACATTGAGGTAACCCCCTCACTTTATTCCAAAAATCACTAGTGTCCTTAATATATGATTTTGTTTCTTTTATCAAGGGAGTCAAAACTTTATCCAGGAGCTGAGCTGCTGGTACAAAGATGGAATCCCTTCCTGATACAATAGGATGTCCCGAAGATTCTGGGCGTCCTTGTGTATTTTTGGTAATATATACAAGCAGGGCCGCTGATAGGGCAGTACAGCCAGCCCTGTTGTACCGGGCCCACCCTCATCAGCTGCACAGAGGGGCCCGGCCATCATTATATTTTACTGCCTTTAAAAAAAACAAAAAACTTGCTAAACTTCTCCCTAGCTTCTTCCCCACTCTTACTTGATTATGGAGGGGGTTACATAATTTTCCTGGGCCCCATCCGATCAACATAGGGCCCAGGAGGTGAGCGCAGATGAGGGACTATTTCTTCATTTTCGGCTCAATTAATGTAGTCCCGGCCGGCGGAGTGATACTGTGAATCTTTGTCTGGCTCCCGACTCTATTCCTCAGCTGCTGAGTGGGAAGTGAGCGGCTGACAGGGAACAGCAGGAGGAGCGCGTGGCTGCACTGGACACAGTGAGTGGAGAATACACTATGGAATCCTCACTGTGTCCTATTATAGCAGCTTATCATCATTGTAATTAGCATTACAATAACACAGGCAGCACAGTAAACAGGTGCTTTATCATGGCTCTGTGTCACATGGCTGTTGGGTACTGACTGTTATGGCCGTGCTGTGTTACAGTCTGTTACATACAGCACAGCCATAAGCTATTAAAGTCAGCAAACAACAGCCATGTGACACGGAGCCATGATAAAGCCATGATAGAGCACCTGTTTACTGTGCTGCCTGGGTTATTGTAATGCTGATGATCATAAGAGATGCTACTTTAAACTTTAGCTGGGGGAGCAGCAAACATGTGCAGTGGAGCTGCATTTTTACCACCCCCCAAACCAATTCCCTTTAACTGCTTCCTGTCCAGCAACGTACCAGTACGTCGCTGGATTTGAAGGTTGATATCTCGATCATAACTGCAGCAATGATCGAGGTATCCTTTTTTTTAGCCCTAGCGATTGTGCACAAAGTAAAAGTAATCCAGTGACTAAGAAGCCACTGGATTACTTTTACAGGCAGTGGAAGGGGGTCCCACCACCACCTTTACTTCTGGTTCCTGGGACACAGTGAGAGGGATGGATGTCATTCCTCTCACTGAGTGACATCATAAACCGGAGGCAATGAGTAACTTGGCACTTCCAGTTTCGATCTCATGTAAACAAGCCATTACTGGCTTGAATAAGCATCTGATCAAACCGATCTTGGTTTGATCAGATGCTTTGGAGGCCAGAGGACAGATATGGGCTCTAACAGACACCAGATCTCTCCATAAAGAGGACCTGTCGTGGCCCATGCTATCACAAAGGACGTTGTTCATCCTTTGTGAAAGCAAAAAAAAATTAAAGATAGTGTAATTTTTTTTATTTTTAATAAAATGTAAAATAAATTTAAACTGCCCCCACTTCTTCATGCTATCAATTGCGCATGCACACATGTTTAAATGGCAACAAACCTGCATTTAATTTTGAGGCGGGGTCAGGGGTGGGGTCAAGGATGTGGTCAAAGGGGACCCCATCAGGTAGGCTGTACGGGGCCCCATGATTTCTAACAGCGGCCCTGTATACAAGACAAGTGTTCTAGTGTAAGTGGGCAACAAAATATATATATATATATATATATATATATATATATATATATATATATATATATTTAGCGGAGTTTCTCCCTGGGTTCCAATTTGAACCAGAGCTCTATGGTATCTTCTTAGAAGTATCTATCATGCACACAAGCATCTCTCACAACAAACCTGTAAGCATTAAAGTCTCTCCTAATTAACATAACATGATGATTTCCCAGTGGTAAATTACGGCTAATTTTGTCAGTTTAATTGAGCAATAGTTAAAGTGATATTAAAGCTTGGTTTTTAAAAACAAAAAACAAAAAAAACAAACATGTTATACTTACGTGCTCTGTGCAGTGGTTTTGCACAAAGCAGCCCGAATCCTCTTCTTTTTGGGTCCCTTGCCGGCAATTGGCTAATTGGGCCCAATTTGGACATTTTCACTTAGGGGTGTACTCACTTTTGTTGCCAGCGGTTTATACATTAATGGCTGTGTTCAAATAAACAGTAAAAAGTGCAGCGCTATCACTGATGACACATTCATATAAGCAACATGAGCTATATGTGTCAAATGAAGTCCCATAAATAATGATCCAAACTGATGAGAAAACTGATGAAAAAACCACATGAACCATATATCAAGGTCCCATAAATTTAGATCAAAAATATTAGATCCAAATGTGGAAAAAAAGTCAGAAAATTCCAGAAGCAGGGAAAAGCGATACAATATAAGGCGGCTTTTCAGTGTGCATAGACTGACTTCCAGGTGTTCACACAGTGCAGATGATCTCCACCACCAAGGTTTGTCAAGCCCATCACCTTATCTATCCGACCCTCTGCGGATCAGATCAGCCTCTAACCACATCCAACAGGAAACAGCTGTGATGATGAACTTTTCAGCATAGGCTGCGCTCCCTCTTGTTGCTCTCCGATCTCCGAAGTCAGTCTATGCACACTGAAAAGCCGCCTTATACTTGTATCGCTTTCCCTGCTTCTGGAATTTTCTGACTTTTTTTCCGCATTTGGATCTAATATTTATGATCTAAATTTATGGGACCTTGATACAGTGCCTTGCGAAAGTATTCGGCCCCCTTTGAACTTTGCAACCTTTTGCCACATTTCAGGCTTCAAACATAAAGATATAAAACTGTAATTTTTTGTAAAGAATCAACAACGAGTGGGACACAATCATGAAGTGGAACGAAATTTATTGGATATTTCAAACTTTAACAAATAAAAAACTGAAAAATTGGGCGTGCAAAATTATTCAGCCCCCTTAAGTTAATACTTTTTAGCGCCACCTTTTGCTGCGATTACAGCTGTAAGTCGCTTGGGGTATGTCTCTATCAGTTTTGCACATCGAGAGACTGAAATTTTTGCCCATTCCTCCTTGCAAAACAGCTCGAGCTCAGTGAGGTTGGATGAAGAGAGTTTGTGAACAGCAGTTTTCAGTTCTTTCCACAGATTCTCGATTGGATTCAGGTCTGGACTTTGACTTGGCCATTCTAACACCTGGATATGTTTATTTGTGAACCATTCCATTGTAGATTTTGCTTTATGTTTTGGATCATTGTCTTGTTGGAAGACAAATCTCCGTCCCAGTCTCAGGTCTTTTGAAGACTCCATCAGGTTTCCTTCCAGAATGGTCCTGTATTTGGCTCCATCCATCTTCCCATCAATTTTAACCATCTTCCCTGTCCCTGCTGAAGAAAAGCAGGCCCAAACCATGATGCTGCCACCACCATGTTTGACAGTGGGGATGGTGTGTTCAGGGTGATGAGCTGTGTTGCTTTTACTCCAAACATAACTTTTTGCATTGTTGCCAAAAAGTTCAATTTTGGTTTCATCTGACCAGAGCACCTTCTTCTGCATGTTTGGTGTGTCTCCGAGGTGGCTTGTGGCAAACTTTAAACGACACTTTTTATGGATATCTTTAAGAAATGACTTTCTTCTTGCCACTCTTCCATAAAGGCCAGATTTGTGCAGTATACAACTGATTGTTGTCCTATGGACAGAGTCTCCCACCTCAGCTGTAGATCTCTGCAGTTCATCCAGAGTGTTCATGGGCCTCTTGGCTGCATCTCTGATCAGTCTTCTCCTTGTATGAGCTGAAAGTTTAGAGGGACAGCCAGGTCTTGGTAGATTTGCAGTGGTCTGATACTCCTTCCATTTCAGTATTATCGCTTGCACAGTGCTCCTTGGGATGTTTAAAGCTTGGGAAATCTTTTTGTATCCAAATCCGGCTTTAAACTTCTCCACAACAGTATCTCGGACCTGCCTGGTGTGTTCCTTGTTCTTCATGACGCTCTCTGCGCTTTAAACGGACCTCTGAGACTATCACAGTGCAGGTGCATTTATACGGTGGCTTGATTACACACAGGTGGTTTCTATTTATCATCATTAGTCATTGAGGTCAACATTGGATCATTCAGAGATCCTCACTGAACTTCTGGAGAGAGTTTTCTGCACTGAAAGTAAAGGGGCTGAATAATTTTGCACGCCCAATTTTTCAGTTTTTTATTTGTTAAAAAAGTTTGAAATATCCAATAAATGTCGTTCCACTTCATGATTGTGTCCCACTTGTTGTTGATTCTTCACAAAAAATTACAGTTTTATATCTTTATGTTTGAAGCCTGAAATGTGGCAAAAGGTTGCAAAGTATATGGTTCATGTGGTTTTTTCATCAGTTTTCTCATCAGTTTGGATCATTATTTATGGGACTTCATTTGACACATATTGCTCATGTTGCTTATATGAATGTTTCATCAGTGATAGCGCTGCACTTTTTACTGTTTATTTGAATTGAGGTTGGGATTTATCCTTACAGTGTTCAGCAACTTACCTGTTTATTTTGCCTGGCGCCGATATTTACTTGTTTATTTGATTAATGGCTGTGTGTTGAGCTATTTTGTTTCAATCTTTATTTTATTTTTATAATTTTACATATATACAAAAAAGAACATCACATACAGGAGGAAGCTTAACATTTCACAAATGTACCTATACCTTTTAACTACC
>BLSH010032195.1:2008056-2027214 GCA_018402905.1 Glandirana rugosa
TTTAATGTCAGGTAGATCTCAAGAGGGTGCGTCCCCAAAGCGAAGTTTTGTACTTTCATTTAGTGAGTGCCATTTGTACGCTTCGGAGGACCGAAATGACCAGTCGCAACGACGAGTAACGACGAACACTGGAACATTATCACAGGGCCCAGACATGGGTGAGTCATGGGGTCGACTGTGAGAGAGAACGACGATGTCGTCTAGGAACTGGGGTGAGAACTATATTGGAACTATATTGTCTAGAGGGTCGAAAAGTTTTTTTTTGGATCCAATGGTCTCTATTTTGATGGTAATACCGGAGTCTTGATACTCCTAAACTAGTTGTCTAAGGAACCTTTTATTTCTATTTCTCCTGCCCCAAGAGTCCCCCCCCCCCCCCATACTCCCCCCCCCCCCCCCCTGAGAACCCCGTCCTCTTTATCTTTATTTTCCAAGGAATCTGTTGATCAAATCCTCATAGTTCTGAGGCCATAATGGTAGTTTTATCTCTGGTAACCTAGGTTTTTTTTTGAAAAGCTGGGAGATCTGTTATATCAAGGTTATATCAAGAGTGGGGTCAAGGATCTGCTGTAGCAGCAAGAGAGAGTGTCAGCTGGGGTACTGAGTGGGTACAGACCCGGGACACTATTACAAGGTCACAAGCAGCAATGAGCAGCAACGCTGACCAGTAAAGCCAGGAGGCTTCGCATGTTTACCGTGAGTGATTTACTTTCATGTTTTGAAGCGAAACCCCTGCGTGGGAGAACTCTAGATGGACTGTAATTTCTGTTATTTCAATAAACATGGGCTGCCATGCCCTTAAAAAGAGATCCTGACTGATGAATCACTGGAAAAACGCACCTATCACTGAGCTAAACACATCCAAAATAGCACAACTGTTATACAAGCTCTACACTCACTAATTTACATTGTAGCAAAGTGTAATTTCTTCAGTGTTGAATATAAAAGGAGTGCAGCGCTTCAAAGACCACAGAGTCAGTAATCAGTCCTTATTAGCAACACCACCAGTGTTCATGCAGTGGGAGAACGAAAACATCCACAAAGGTGCTTCAGTGCAAAAATCCTCCACCAATCTATAGATGGCCGCTCACCTCATCAAGTGGACCCTCCAAAGGAGGATCAATCATGCTTCCTTACAATCCTTAATAGAAAAGAGGAGGAAACATCCACTCCAGGACATATCAAGTCGGTAACCTCTTCACAGAAAGCGATCCCAGGCAGCAGGTGTCACATAAAACATAAAGGACATTCCATAGTGCTATAATCAGCACTGTGACCTAGTGCTAGGTGTAACATCCAGTATTGCAAAACAGCATATCAAACAGTGCATTCAGAGCCGACATCGGCCGCGGGGGACGTCATGTAGCTCTTCCCCTTCCGTTCATTCGTACGCGTTACGTACCGGAACTTCCTCATCGAATGAGGAGGAGACGTTATGCCCCGCTCTATATGCTGTGGGAGATGTTACCATGGTAATCAGTCAGCCATGTGGTCAAACAGGAAGTCCCGTCAGGGAACATGCAAATGAAGTGCATCACAAAGGCACACCTATTAGAGCCTTCACAGCCAAAAGTACTGTCAGCAAGAAAAAGCCTAAACATCACAGCAGCCCTTAGCCTCTTATGCTAGCAAATCCAGCCCGCTGGGGCTCAAGAAAAACAGCACAGTGATGCGGCTTGACTCAGTTCGAAAATATAATAATAATAAATAGAATCAGAATGCATAATTTTAAAACCAAATAAGTAAAAATACATATAAGAATTATTAAAGCCACATATATTTTTACACCCGCAGTTAATGCCGCTCCAAATGCACATAATTTGTTACAGTTAAATTCATCTATTAGAAATGAAACAGTTTAAGTAAAACTCTACATTTAAGCTTTTCAGCGCCTGAACATTTGTTTCATATATCCAGTGCGATTTACGGCGACTCAGTTGGCGGATAAAATTACCCCCCCTCCAATGCCTATAGACTTTTTCAACACCCCAGAATTTTAATTTTCTAGGATCTCTATCATGGACCAATCTAAAATGTTTGGAGACATTATGTGTAACAAGCCCCTTTTTTATGTTGCTCACATGTTTTCTTGTTTCTTGATGTCCTGCCAATATACTGCAACCCGCACTCGCATTCTAACATGTAAACAACACCACTTGTGTTACATGTAATGAGTTGAGATATTTTATACTGCTTAGCAGTAGCTGTTGCTACAAACTCTTTACGCTTTTTTATATTGTTCTGAGACCTGACTTACCAGACCGACCCCATTTCATATACAGAAAGGTGCCATCGTTGAGGGATCGGATTGCCCCAGGAGTTGTTGATCCTCCATCTCAGAAAGAAAGTACGCTGTTTTCCTTCATGACAGGTTTTTATGCCTGTGGGCGATGTGTCGCCTGCAGGCATTCAAAAAACAATATAAAAAATCGTAAAGAGTCTGGCTGCTGCATTTCCCACCCTAGGCTTATACGCGGGCCAATAAGTTTTCCCATATTTTTTGGGCAAAAGTAGGGGGTCGGCTTATACACGGGTTGACTTATACACGAGTATATACGGTATTTGGTTTTAAATTTATGCATTCTGAGTCTTTTTATTATTATTATATTTTCCAACTGAGTCAAGCCGCATCGCTGTGCTGTTTTTCTTGAGCCCCAGCAGGCTGGATTTGCTAGCATAAGAGGCTAAGGGCTGCTGTGATGCTTAGGCTTTTTCTTGCTGACAGTACTTTTGCCTGTGAAGGCTCTAATAGGTGTGCCTTTGTGATGCTCTTCATTTGCATGATCCCTGATGGAACTTCCTGTTTGGCCACATTGCTGACTGATTGTTGGAAGTGGTAAGGACTCCCACAGCATATAGAGCGGGGCATAACGTCTCCTCCTCATTCGCTGAGGAAGTTCCATTTCCGGAACGTAACGCGTACGAACAAATGGAAGGGGAAGAGCTACATGACGTCACCCGCGCCCGATGCCGGCTCTGAATGCACTGTTTGGTATGCTGTTTTGCAATACTGTATGTTACACCTAGCACTGGGTCACAGTGCTGATTATAGCACTATGGAATGTCCTTTATGTTTTATGTGACACCTGCTGCCTGGGATCGCTTTCTGTGAGGAGGTTACCGACTTGATATGTCCTGGAGTGGATGTTTCCTCCTCTTTTTTCTATTAAGGATTGTAAGGAAGCGTGATTGATCCTCCTTTGGAGGGTCCACTTTATGAGGTGAGCGACCATCTAGATATTGGTGGAGGATTTTTGCACTGAAGCACCTTTGTGGATGTTTTTGTTCTCCCACTGCATGAGCACTGGTGGTCTAATTAGGACTGATTACTGACTCTGTGGTCTTTGAAGCGCTGCACTCCTTTTATATTCATTGCTTAACATAGGTGTTTGATAAATTTACCTTGAGTGTAGAGCTGCTATTATTATTTCACACAGTTTGCGCTGATTGACTCTATACATCTTATATCGGACTAT
Organism: Glandirana rugosa; assembly: GCA_018402905.1. Taxonomy (NCBI): domain Eukaryota; kingdom Metazoa; phylum Chordata; class Amphibia; order Anura; family Ranidae; genus Glandirana; species Glandirana rugosa. Next base: position 2,011,533 of record BLSH010032195.1, read on the forward strand.
TAATTTATCACAATCTAGCAGCAAACAATGGATGTTTTTCAGATTTTGGAAAAATGAGAGATAAAAATTGACGAAGTTTTTTCCAGAAAAGCTCTTAGTGATAATGGCAAAGATTTATTCCATTCTTTTAAAAAGTTGGGGTATGTCCTTGAGAAAAAATTAAAAACATGGTGGGACATCACCAGCTTTGAACAATATATAGCAGCTAAATGAATCCCTAGGCGCCTCAGGTGGGATATTCCTGCTAGCGATGGCCTTATGGATGAGGAGTTTGTTCAGGAATGGAGTAATTTTTTTACCCATAGGGGGATTGAATTATTGGAGCTATTATTAGCTCGGAAACAGAGGAAAATTAAGATTAAGAATCTCAAATAAATGAATTAAGATCTAATTTAGAGCCCCTTAAGGATAGTGATGAGTTTCAGAAACTCTCTGCGGATCTTCAGAACAAACTAATCAAATGGGATAGAGATATCCAATTCAAGAAAAATAAAAAATTCTTGAGGGATTTGGAGGATTTTCAAAATGGAACTATTTATAAATGGCAATCCTATGTAACCAATCAGAATAATATGGACACAGTACCTGAAATATCAGGAGAGGATCCGCCCCTTGAAACACCACTAATTGATTCTCAATTCTCATATGATGATCCAACCCCTCAGAGGGAATACCATCAAAATGAGTGGTTTGAAAACCACAGAGAGGTAGAGCAAATAAAAAAGGAAAAAGAGGTAATAATAAGGGCTACTCACAGGCCCAAAGGGAAGAGATATACTATTCCCCCCCCCCCAATGCATATAAGACCCCTTTGGGAGGAAATCATTATGAGAACAGAGGGGGCTACCCAAGTCAGTATAGAATACGGGATGAATCACCTGCGTACCTTAGAGGATATGGGACACCTAGAGGTAATAGACAATCATATAAGGTTCCACAACGGAACATGTATGATCAGGGTACTATACCTACCAATAATGGTAATAATGGTGTAAGTAGATTACCTGTCCGGAATAGGTTTGGCCCTTTGCAGAAATATGGTTCTCAAGAGAGAGTGGGTTTTCGGCCAACACAGAGTGGCCCAGGGGGGGTCATCAGTCGGTGGGTCACAGAATGGAGGAAGAGTGGTGGAACCCCCCACGTCCAGGACCAAAAGAAGACAGCCGGATAGGAAAAAGAAAAGGGAGAGAGGAAGGAGAGCGGGGAAACGCTTTCAAAAAGACCAAACCCCAATAGGGGCAGGCATATATAACTTGAGAGGTGTCACTCTGAATGAGGACGAACTGAAAGTTCTTGACAAGGGACTGAAGTTTGCACCGGTCAAAAACCTAAAAAAATTCCAAACATATGTTAACTTACAAAAATATGTGCGCTCCCTTAACCTCAAAAAATATTTTTTATCTAATCCCGTGAGGAGCACAGGAGTAGACCAGGGGTCACATTCCAATCTTCGAAATCGGTCAGTTTTCAACCCTCTTAATAAAGATAATAGGTATATTGAGGTTTTCAAAAATAAAGTATGCAGGGATTTAAAGTCAATGAGAATCAGAAAAAATATCTGACCCTCAATATATACAGAAGGGTATTGAGTCCCTAGAAAAAAAGAAAAATATTATTATCCGCCCGGCTGACAAGGGCAGAGGCCTGGTATTACTCAGTAAGGACTATTATCTCTCTGAAATGAATAACTTGTTAAGCGATCGAGAAACGTATTGATTATTGAATAAAGACCCTTTAACTACTTTTAAAAGTGATTTGCATACATTGGTGTATGGGAGAATGACTGCCAGGTTGGGACAATACATCAATCTATTCTTGCAGCCAATGGTCACACAGACAGAAGCTTATTTAAGGGACACCAAACATGTTATACAAATACTGGAGAACCTCAGTAGCTCTGCTTCCACCATCCTTGTGACAGCCCATGTGGGCTCATTGTATACAATAATTGGACATAGAGAAGCTCACATGTCAGTAGAATGGGCATTGGAGTCCTCTAATTTGGGGACTAAACACAGGAGGTTTATATTGGATGGTTTGGATTTTTGTCTGTCTAGTAATTATTTCTGGCATCAGGGACAGTACTACTTACAGGCAAGAGGTGTTGCAATGGGGGCCCGTTTTGCTCCCAGTGTAGCCAATTTATTTATGGCCCACTGGGAACAGGACGTGGTCTTTAGTGACCGCCCCCCCGAATTAAAGTGTTACAAGAGGTACATTGATGATGTAATCATCATATGGGAAGGAGATAGGACTAGTCTTGATTCATTTATACAAAAACTCAATAATAATGATCGGAATATTGTGCTCTCGTGGAATCTCAGTACGGAGAGAATCGTATTCCTGGATCTTGTAATTTTGGTTGATGAGGGGGGCTTTAGGTTAATAAACCACTTTAAGCCCAGTGATCGTAATGGCTATATCCCCCTGGGGAGTTGCCATCACCAGAAGTGGTTGGGCAACATCCCCAGGGGGCATCTTATTACGCTCAGACGTGATTGCACGCGTACTGAGGACTATATACATCAATCTCAGATTCTGTCAGAGCGTTTCTTACAAAAGGGTTATGAGAAGGAGATTATAGACCAAGAGAGGATTAGGGTTCAAATGATGGATAGACAGCAACTGACTAAAGATGTAGTGAGAAGGGAGTCCACTAATGACCATCAGTTTAAATTAGTGTTGGATTACAATATCCAGCACAAACCAAAAGAATTATTCTAAAGAATTGGGGTATTTTAAAGATGGATAAAATTCTGGGACCTGTCTTACCAGACCGACCCCATTTCATATACAGAAAGGCGCCATCGTTGAGGGATCGGATTGCCCCGGGAGTTGTTGATCCTCCATCTCAGAAAGAAAGTACGCCGTTTTCCTTCTTGACAGGTTTTTATGACTGTGGGCGATGTGTCGCCTGCAGGCATTCAAAAAACAATATAAAAAAGCATAAAGAGTTTGTAGCAACAGCTACTGCTAAGTAGTATAAAATATCCCAACTCATATGTAACACAAGTGGTGTTGTTTACATGTTAGAATGGAGAACTTTTTCAGTGCCTACGCTCTGCCACCATCTTCACAAAGCTGGATTTAAGAGGGGCATACAACCTCATTCGCATCTGGGAGGGGGATGAGTGGAAAACTGCGTTCCGCACCCAATTTGGGCATTATGAATACCTTGTCATGCCCTTTGGATTGTGCAACGCCCGACCACTTTCCAGTTCTTCATCAATGATATCCTCAGGAACTTTCTAGACATCTTTGTGATAATTTATCTGGATGACATCCTCATTTTTTCCTCCTCACTTGAAATCCATTGGGAGCATGTCAAGAAGGTTCTCTGCCGCCTCCACCAGCACAAACTCTATGCCAAACCCGAGAAGTGTGAATTTGAGCATCAGAGTATTCAGTTTCTGTTGATTTTAAAGTGCCGGCTGGCATTTTACTTCTCTTTGCGATCTTATCTCATTGTTAATGTGCGTATATTTTCTTGAATAATAAACACCTGTGGTATATAGATATACACTGTGGAGCTTTTTATGTTTCCCAATACATCTATGAGGAGCTTGAGCGGATACGAGTACCCATATTGCAAAGTACACCACTAGGAACAGCATCTCCAATCCCTGAGGGGACCCAGGCTGGGTGATAGCCGACAGTTTTATACCCTCTTACATCTGGTGAGCTGCTATACATATCCGGTGGTGGATATGCACAATTGAATATATGTTGTCACTGAGGTGCCTTTGCTTTCACTACAACTGTTTCTATATGGTGTTAATAAGTCTCTGGATACTCACAAGGACTGCTTATTAATCCACATCATTAGCGTTGCCAAGTGTTCTTTGGGGACCTTTACATGAACTAATAAGATTTGCATGTCATGCATATATGGTCTAGGTGGACTTTTTGCTACAAGTGAATCCGATAGACTCAGACGTAATTCCATCTGCCTTTACTGCACTTCATTAGGCACTCACAAGATTTTGTGATTATGACATCTGCCTATGTTGTATTGTATTATATATTTGTGTGATTTATTCATCCGCTAGGTTGGATTGATGATTTTATGCATTGAAACATTTGTATATTCACCTACATCGGATTGCAATATTGATCAATGGTAATAACTCAGTATACTGAATTATTGCAGGAATATTTTTTTGGAGTCACAGTTTATACTTTTTTGGGTCGAGCGCAGCTCATATGTATTAATATTCGGTTTCTGGGACTGATCATTTCCCTGGGAGGAATCAAGATGGATCCACAAAAAGTGTCAGCCATCCTGTCTTTACCTGCACCTACCGGGGGGTCATTGGATTCTCCAATTTTTATCGCAAATTCATCCGGAACTTCTCAGCCATTATCTCACCCATCACCCAGCTCACCAAGCAAGTGGTCTGGCTCCACTGGTCCCTGGAAGCTCAAACCGCCTTCGCAACCCTTAAGGAACTTTTCACGTCAGCCCCTGTACTGCGCCACCCAGATCCAGCTCTTTCCTACATTCTGGAGGTGGACGCGTCAGAGAGTGCTGTCGGGGTGGTCCTCTCCCAATGTTCTGGCTTCAAGAGTTCAGTCCATCCGGTGGCCGGCCTTCTTCTCACGAAAACTTGCCCCGGCTGAAAGAAACTATGATGTGGGAGATCGGGAACTCCTGGCCATTAAGGCCGCTTTGGAAGAATGGAGTTACCTGCTGGAAAGGGCGGCTCACCCAATACTAATCTACACGGATCACAAGAATCTCAAGTACCTCAAGTCTGCCAAATGCGTCAGACCCCACCAGGCCCAATGGGCATTATTTTTCTCGAGACTCTTGTTCCATATAACATACCGGCCAGGATCTAAGCATGTAAAGCCTGATGCGTTATCAGGCATGCTTGAGGATCCTAAGGAGTCGGCGACACCTGATACCGTCCTGCCAGCTGGGAATTTCCTGCTTCTCCAAGCGGACCTTTTGTTGCAGCTGAAGCAGGCCTCTATAGGAGTTCTCGGCTCCATCAGAAACACCTTGCAGGTCAGAGAGGGTCTTTTGTGGAGAGGGAACCAAATCTTTGTCCCGAAAGAGGTTCGCATAACCATCCTAGGTCTATGTCATGATCATCCCTTGGCAGGACACTTCGGGATCCAGAAGACCCTAGACCTGGTGCAACGCACCTCCTGGTGACCCGGCCTGGAAAAGGACTGTAAGGAATACATTAACTCCTGCTCCATCTGCACTCAAAACAAGGTTCCCCGGTACAAGGTCTGGGGCTTGCTTCAACCTCTGACAGTACCAGACCGACCTTGGGCCATGATCTGTATGGATTTAGTAGTGGAGCTGCCTCCCTTTGAGGGCTGCATGGCCATCTTCGTGGTGGTCGATTGGCTGACAAAGATGGCCCATTTCTTGCCCTTAAAAGGAACACCCTCTGCTCCAGAGACTACCCGGGTGTTCATTAAGGAGATCGTCCGGCTCCATGGTGTTCCCATAGACATTGTTTCTGACTGGGGGGGGGTGCAATTCACCTCAAAATTCTGGAAAGCCCTGTGCAGGATCCTGAAAATAATAGTATCTCTATCATCAGCTTACCATCCCCAGTCCAATGGGCAAACGGAGCAGACAAACCAAACTCTAGAGCAATACCTCCGTTGCTTTTCATCATTTGTCCAAGACGACTGGGTGTCCCTTTTGCCGATGGCAGAATTTGCTTATAACAGCTCTTACCTTTCCGCCACCAAGCAATCTCCTTTCTTTGCGAACTTTGGTGTTCACCTCACTTTCCTGCCAGACTTGATCCCCGAGTCCTCCGTGCCTGCTGTCCAAAGCACCCTGAACTTCTTTGCCCGCAACAACAAACTGCTGCAGGAGGCTATGTGCAAGGCACAAGAAGACAGCAAAAGAATCTTCGATAGAAAAAGGAGGGGGGAACTAATTTTACAAGCAGGAGACCGAGTATGGCTGGCTACAACCAACCTGAAGCTGGCATGCCCATCAAGGAAGCTGGGGTCTAAATATGTGGGACCATTCCCTGTCAAAAGGAGAGCTAATGATGTTTCCTACCAGCTGTCTCTGCCCGAAAGCTTTAAAATTCACCCAGTATTCCACGTTTCCTTATTGAAGCCTGTGGTGGCAGACTCTTTTCCCGATCGCGAGACAGGTCCACCTGCACCTATAATGATTAATGTGGACGAAGAATTTGAGGTGGAGGCTGTACTGGACTGTAGAAGAAAAAAGGGGCAAACACAGTACCTGATTAAATGGAAGGGCTATGGACCCGGGGAAAATTCCTGGGAGCCCGAACAAAACCTACATGCCTCGGATCTGGTAAATGCCTTTCTTCGCAGCCACCTGCAAAGAAGAACCCAACTGGGCAACCAGAGGCTGCCCGTAAGGGGGGGGGGCAATGTCAGTAAGGCCGTCTACTTGATCCCTCTCAGGAGAGTCATAACTTAACCATTTAAGCCTTGCTAATGCTCAGAGTGGGTGCTGTCTGATCTACAGCATTACCCGTGTCTATCTGTTGCCTGATATCTGTTCCTGATCCGTTACCGACCCGGCTTGTCCAGACCTTCCTGCTTTCTGCCTGCACCCAATCCAGGCTTGTCCCAACCCCACTTCTGCCTGCTCCTCTGTACCTCGCTGCCAGCTCGTTGCCAACCCTGCCTGTGCCTGACTCTTCTCCAGTGTCTGTGGCCATCCAGACCTCTGCAGCTTCCAGCTCCCTAAGTCTTCTCCAGCTTCTTCCGGATTGCTACTTCCTGGCTGCACCTCTAGCCCCGCAGGTCATCTCTATCTCCAGCAATCCTGCGGACCTCCAGCTGGTGGACATTAACGGACTACCACAGGCACTCATACCTCCCCGTGCTCCTGCGGCTGCTGTCTCACTCCCATCGGTTCCTCGAACCGAGGTCGTAGGAGAGGCCATCCCCTGCCATCAGACTCACTACCTGATACGTAACAGATACCCTGAAAATCAAAGTGAAAAAAATGATGCAGCAGGTTAGTCTATTTTGCTGAAATTTCATTGCAGCAACTCAAAATGGTACTCAGTAGTTTGTATGGCCCCCATGTGCTTGTATGTATGCCCGAAAACATCAAGGCATGCTCCTAATGAGACCACAGGAAGTGTCCTGGGGTATTTCCTCCCAGATGTGGACCAGGGCATCACTGAGCTCCTGAACAGACTGAGGTACAACTTGGCGGCTGCGGATGACTGAAACATAATGTCCCAGAGGTGTTGTATTGGATTTAGGTCAGGTGAGCATGGGGGCCATTCAATTACATCAATTCCTTCTTTGTCTAGGAACTGGCTGCATACTTTCACCACATGAGGCCAGACCGTGCATCAGGAGGAACCCAGGACCCACTGAACCTGAAACTGAGTCTGACAATAAGTCCAAGGATTTCATTCTGATACCTAATGGTCTGTGCGTCCCTCCATGGATATGCCTCCCCAGACCATCACTTACCCACCACCAAACCAGTCATGCTGAATGATGTCACAGGCAGCATAACATTCTCCACAGCTTCTCCAGACCCTTTCACATCTGTCACATGTGCTCAGGGTGAACCCGCTGTCATTTGTGAATAGCACAGGGCGCCAGAGGCGGACCTGCCAATTCTGGTGTTCATTGGCAAATGACAATTAAGCTCCATGGTGCCAGGCAGTGAGCACAGGGCCCGCTAGAGGATGTCGGGCCACCCTGATGAAGTCTGTTTCTGATTGTTTGGTCAGAGACATTCACACCAGTGGCCTGCTGGAGGTAATTTTGTAGGGCTCTGGCAGTGCTCATCCTGTTCCCCCTTGCACAAAGGAGCAGATACCAGCCCTGCTTGATGGGTTAAGGACCTTCTATGGTCCTGTCCAGCTCTCCTAGAGTAACTGCCTGTCTCCTGGAATCTCCTCCATGCTCTTGAGACTGTGCTGGGAGACCCAGAAAACCTTCTGGCAATGGCATGTATTGATGTGCCATCCTGGAGGAGTTGGACTGCCTGTGCAACCTCTATAGAGTCCAGGTATCGCTTCATGCTACCAGTAGTGACACTGACCCTAGCCAAATGCAAAACTAGTGAAAAACAGTCAGAAAAGACAAGTAGGGAAGAAAATGTCTGTGGCCACAACCTGTTTTGAAACCATTCCTGTTTTGGAAGTCGTCTCATTGTTGCCCATCTAGTGCACCTGTTAACAACTTGCCGCCTGCACTGTAGCCGAAAGATGGCTACAGCGTGGGCCCTAATTGCCGGGAGGGCGGTCCCTTACCACGTGATCATTGGCTGACAGCTGATCACATGATGTAAATAGAAGATCGGTAATTGGTATTTTTTATCAAAAGCCGATCACCAGCTTCTGTCAGAGGGACATCGGTCCCTCACACAGAGAGCCGCGGCTGCCTCACCTGTGTCCACCAGTGTCACCTGCAAGTGCCACCTATTAGTACTCACCAGTGCCCACCGTGCCACCTACCAGTGCCCACAGTGCCACCTACCAGTACCCGCAGTGCCACCCACCTTTGCCCACCAGTGCCACCTATCAATGCCCACCAGTGTTGCCAATCAATGTCCATCAGTGCCTCATCATCAGTGCTACTGATCAGTGCTGCCTATCAGTGTCACCTACCAGTGCCCATCAGTGCCACCTATCAGTGCCGCCTGTCAGTGCCCATTAGTGCCGCCTTATCAGTGCCTATCAGTACAGCCTCATCATCTCACATCAATGACGGAGAAAAATTGCCTGTTTTCAAAAAAATTTTATAACAAACTATGATATTTTCTTTTCAAAATTTTTGGTCTTTTTTAATTTTTTTTTTTTGCAAAAAATAAAAAACACAGTGGTGATTAAATACCACCAAAATAAAGCTGACAGCGCTGAAAGCTGAAAATTGGTCTGGGCAGGAATGGGGTTTAAGTGTCCAGTAAGCAAGTGGTTAATTTCATTAACACAAAAGCTGCTGAAACTGATTAACAACCCCCTCTGCTACTTAAAGTGGAACTTCAGTCATTTTTTCATCTTTCCATCTATCCATAATCCTCTGTCCTTGTTGTTTTAACTTTGGATAGTAAAACATTTATTTCTGCCAGTAAATACCTTATACAGCCCACTTCCTGTTTCTTGGCTGGAAAAAAGCCTAGGTGTTTGACGTCATGCACAGTTCTCTCTCTCTCACTCTCGTGAGAGTTTGCCAGGAAGGGAGGGGGGGATAAGTCATAAGAGGGCCAATGAGAGCTGCAGAGTTGGAGGTGTGCCTCTGTGTGTCTATGTAAAGCCAGGAAATGAACAGGCAGCAGCTACAGCTGCCCACAGTTAAAATGATTGCAGCCAGACTCAGTGGAGGGAGATTTCTGCAGCATATTTGGCAAGAACAGAATCCTGACATATATAAAATAATATGCAAAGTGGTTATAGGGAAGTTTCAGAATGGCAAAGATGTTTTTATTACAAATTATGTGAGCAGACTGCAGTTCCTCTTTAACTAATCAGATCAATATCCCTGGAATTTTATTGACTTGATGTTATATTCTGATTAAAAAGCGTTCCTTTAATTTTTTTTTTTTGAGCAGAGTACATGGGGATTATGGTGGAATATCATGGATACACATACTATGTAATGCATATGACCTGTTTCTGAAAGGAATATGGTTATTATTATTTTTTTACATGGGAGTTATGGGGGGAATATCATGGCTAAACATGCCTAGGAACATAGTTGACCTGTTTCTGATAATAACATGGGTATAATTATTTTTCTACATAGGGATTATGGGTTATATATCACGGATACACTTCACAAGGAACATATTTAAAGTGTTTGTTAACCCAAAAAAAAAAACATCCTGTTCATTTAAAGCATTTTATACAGCACAGTGCTTGTGCTGTGTCATTTGGTCCCCTGTAACACCTATAATACCTGGCTGATCCTGCCTGGCTATACCCTTCCCCCTGTACTTAGACCACGATATATCAGGGCAGCTGAGCCCTGGCACCCGAGTCTAAAGCCTCGTACACACGGTGCGGTGGTCGTACGACCGAACGGGCCAAATCGTATGTTGGCTGATGTATCTCACGTACTGACATGCACTAAGTGATCTACAACCAAGCCGAACATAGTGACATGTTACGAACGTATAAAGAGGAAGCTCAGGTGCATGTAATTTGTGAAGTAGGAACGTAGGTTTTTGCACAGTACAACTTGTTGGACCAACTTCTCTGTACACACGATACAACGGTCATACGACCGCTTGTTGGTACAACCAAAGTTTTCTAGTTTGCTCATCCAACTTCTGTTGTACGACCGTCGTATGTCGGCTGTTCTAATTGCGCATACTAAAGGTTGGATGATCGTACCACAAACGGTTGTACGACCATTTTCATATGATCGGCGCACGTGTGTACGAGGCTTAAGTACGTGCCTTCATCATCCGCAGCCTGCTATCTGTCTCCTCTGTGTTTTCTCCCACCTCCCCTCTCTCTCTGCTTGTCAGCCTGTGACAGTGCCTGCCCCCTCAACTCCTGATGCTCAAATAACTTTCACATCTTCATACTATCCCCTCTGTGTTCTAATCCTGTGTGCCCCTGTGTGAGTGATTTAAAAAAAAAAAAAAAGCCTGCTATACCTCATTTCACAGCTCTCACATGATCGGCTGGCTCTCTCTCTCCCAAGTGATGTTATCGGGGGAATCTCGGCCTCACCCACTGCATCTATCACACGGGGAGAGGAGAAAGCCAGCTGATCATGTGATCAAAGAGAAGAGCTGTGAAATGAGGTATAGCAGGCTTTTTTTTTATAAATCACTCACATAGGGGGACACAGGATTAGAACACAGAGGGGATGGTATGAAGATAAGAAAGTGGCTTAACAATCACTTTAACCTATTTCTGATAGGAATATGCATATAATAATTTTTATACATGGTGATTATGGGTGGAATATCATGGCTAAACATGTCTAGAAACACAGTTGACCTTTTTTTCTGATAACAACATGGTTAAATTATTTTTTACATGGGGATTATGGGTAAAAATATAATGGATACACATCCTATGTAATGATTTTGTCCTGTTTCTGATAAGAACATGGGTATAATTATTTTTCGACATGGGGATTGTGGGGGGGGGGGGGGATATCATGGTGACACTTAACAAGGAACATTTGTAACCTGTTTCTGAAAACATTTTAGGTATAATTATTTTTCCACATAGGGATTATGGGTAGAAGTTCATGGCTAAACATGCCTAGGAACTGGAGTCGGGTGAACAGTTTGAGCCGAGCAAAAGTTTGGCCCAGACTTCACCTGTTCGGCAAACATCCAAATTTGTGGAGTAATCAGCAGGATGCTCAACCGCCAGGTGTCCCACAATGCACTGTGCGCCGGCCGTTGTCGGCCTCTGCGTGCTTCACAACGGATGAGTCATCAGCTGTCAACAGACTTCCCCACTGACAGCTGAATGAAAAATAAAAATTCTGACATAGCAAAAAGTGGAAAAAAATGGCATGGGGTTCGCCACCCAATCCATACCAGGCCCTTTGGTTCTGAATTTTTAAGGGGAACCCCATGCCACAATAAAAAAACGGTGTGAGGTCTCCCCCAGGATCCATACCAGACCCTTATCTGAGCATGCAGCCCAGCAGGTCAGTTAGCGGATGCCGCGCTGTTTCTGCAACTTTTGCTAAGTGCCCACCATAAATACACAGGCTCTCCTAGAAGGGAGAATGCACCTGTCAGCGCTGCGGTGGAATTTCGCCCCCCCTTCTTGTTTTCACTCACTGGAATTTAATGTGTGCAGAGCCACACGGAAGGATCAGGTTACACTGCTTCTCTGGTGTGTTTCTATGGACATAGGAAGAAGGTCAATGGAAGGAACAGTTACAGCAGCCAATGAAGGAGGCTTTTACAAGCAGCAGCACTAGAAGGATTGCTGGGGGCAGAGGTGCCTCATGGGAGAGGCTATTTAAGCAGAGGCCTGACACAATCTCTCTGGACTGCGGCGATCGATCAATCAGGACCCTGTGTGGTGGAGTCTCCTGGATTGCGACCTACTCCCACAGACTGAGAGGTTCAGTAACCTTGTAGTACTCCAGTGAGTAGCTTGGGGACTCTACCCTGCACCAAGTGGAGCCTGTTCCCGTTTCCTGCATCCCGCCGGAGAGATTGATCCAGGAGAACTGTGTAGAGAGACGGTGGAAGTTGATCCAAGGTGCCAGAGCAGCTGGAGTGTCATCTGCATCATCTCCATCCTCACTGTTACCATCATCCAAGCAGCGGATCCATCCCTTATAGTCACTGTTCCAGTTGGGTGAGTGGGCTAGGCCCATCAATATAGCACTGTGCACATAAAGACAGAATTCTCATACTTATTGTTAGCCAAGGCCTAGGCATTAACAGAAACAGTAGGAATACAATCATTTAAACGCTTTACTGGATTGCTGTCAACTGTAGTTTCATGCAAAGTCAGTGACCACTGTGAAATTCTTTCTTTCGTTGCAGTAAGGGTGTCTTAAATCATTATAGTGCACTACTTGGAAAAGTCTGTTTGCAGCTACTACAGTCACTTACTGAGTATCTGTCATATAAATTAAAGAGTCGGCTGAAGATTTGCTGAACTTTGATTTAGGAACACTGATTCACTACAGTTGCATCTGCTTTCTCCCAATTAGCAGGTTTCAATATATACTCAAATAGCAACAAACCAAATTCACCTAAGAACTCTCTTTTGTAGAACAGGCTGAATTTATAAGTAGATCTGATTTATCTGAGTTGAACTATTTTACCTACAATCAAATAAGTTATACTTTTTACCTATATACAATTGAGTTGTACCTGTTTAACAGTTAAAGAATATTGGTTGACCACCAGATATTTGGTTTATACCTGAGTGTGTATGTTTATGCGCTTATTCATTTAGTGACTGTCGGGGAGTGAATAGTAGAGAGTGGTTTGACGTACAGTAGTCATTCCCCTGCTCTCCTGTACCCACTATTGTGTACAGAATTGTTAGACCATAGTTAAGACATTGTGTTATACATTAGTAGTTTGTTATAATTTATTTGCCAGTGATTACTGTAACTTGTCAGCTCAGAGTTCCTCTGTACCATATAACATATTCTTGAGTAAATACCCTTGATTTCTCAACACTGTGTGATTCCCTTTGCTGTGTTCTATTTAAAGGGGAACTAACACACTATACTTGAACACAGTATTGCCAGGTGTGACAGAGGGTACTAAGAATGTTATTGGGGTTGAGAGGCAGCGTAACGGACTGAACATACTTAGACGGCTCCTGTGAGTGCAGTGCTACATGTGGGGGCTCATCTGGGATACCTTTACTCTGCAAGCAACTAGTCAAGACAGCAACCTTACCAACATCATCATGGATGCGACTGCTGCAGCTCAGTGGTGCGAGGAGGAAAATGGCCACCTGGAGCTAAGTGTGGTAGCAGAGATCCCCAGGATTGCCTGGATGGAAGTGCAAATCCAACAAGCAGTGTAGGCTCTAACTCCGGGAAGGAAGGTGTCGGTGTTGGATCTGAAGGTGAGCGAGGATGCCTCTCATACTCTCATGCTGTTGGAGTGGAGGAGGGGGATCCCTGCCTGTTTCCAAGGATCCAACATGCAACTAATGACACTGAAGCTCATCTAATTCAGCTGCAGGGGTCAAAAGGTAGCAAGGAAGGTTCAAGTCACGACACCCCAGCTGGTTTGGGAGCAGAGTGCTTCACTGCTCTAGGGAACGTCATGACCAAGTGTAGTCAGACCATTGTCATCCACTCTGGGGCAGGATACAGGAATCTGAGACTCTTTTTCGGGGCTTTCCTGTGCAAAAAGGAGAGGAGTATGAAACCTGGATGGAACAGCCTCTGCAGGCCCTTGAGCAATGGATGTTCCTGAAGTCCAGAAGAAACAGCGGATCACTGAGAGCTTGAGGGGAGCTGCTGCTGAGGCCATTAGAAATCTTAAATTCAGTACAAAGACTTGCACGGTCTATGACTATCTTATTATGCTACAAGAAGAGTTCGGCCAAACAGAGAAGGCCCTCGACCTAATTTATTAATTTGAACACACCTTTCAACATCAAGGTGAACCCTTGTCCGAGTACATCCGAAGATTGAACAAGATACTGTATCAAATTGTACTAAGGAAAGGAATGGACTCTACAGGTCTAGATCAAGTATGGATGAAACAGATCTTGAGAGGTGCTCTACATTCCGACCCAATATGGATCCAGTTGAAAACCTCTGAGTGGTGTAAATCCTTATCATATCCAGAGCTAATCAGGATTGTCAGGGAAGAGGAAGATCTGTTGGAAAAGAAAGACCCAAGCTCCTGCCTCAGAGCAAAACAGATAGACTCGCCCACCGGAAAGAGACTAACCGAAGAAGTCGGACTCCGTTCCATGTCAACCTCATCCAGGATAAGATGCTACGGTTGTGGAGAAGTGGGTCACCTCAAAGCGCTAATTCTGAATGGAGAAAATGTGACCGACCTTTGAGCAGAAGATGAGAGAGTGTTGAAGAAGCTGCTCCTTGGGAAGCCGGCGGAAAACTTCAGAGAACCCCGGTGAAGAACCAATCGGGAGTCCATCTACAGTAGCTAGCTCCAAAACTAACAAAGCAAAAAGACAGCAAGGAAGGTCCAGACCTTTGCAGAGGACTCCCGTTGTTGCCTCAGAGCAACCGAGTACTCCACTCCCTCTGGCGCGGGTTACCCGGCATCGGGGGATCAGTGCACACCAAACCTCTAGAGATCAGCAAAGACCTCAGGCGGATCAGAATTCTTGTAAAAAAAAGAGTGCGAGTACAGGCCACAGAATGGTTTAAAACCACCACTCCCTACAAGTTCCCTGCTAAATTAGTGGGACCTTCTCCTGTAGTTCCCATTCAAGTAAAGGGAATCTACACTAAAGCCCTCCTAGACACTGGAGCTTAAGTAACCCTCCTCTACAGAGACTTCTACGACAGGCATCTTAAGCACCTGCCCTTACAGAGGTTGGAAGCATTAGAAATATTGGGCATTGAGACTCAGAAATTCCCCTATGATGGCTATCTACCAGTCAAGCTGACCTTTGACCCTTCTGTGGCAGGAAAAGCAGAGACCTTTGACCAGAGGCGGCCCTTTAATTAGGCAAATTAGGCGGTCGCCTTAGGCCTCACACTCACAGGGGCCTCGCGGCCGCCTATTTTACCTCATTAAAGATCCGCAGAGTCTGTGTTCATTGATACCAGGGGCAGGGAACAGTCTGCGAGTGGGAACAGCTGAGTGTGCTGTGTACAGTGTGATCGGAGCGCTCCGGTTCCAAGCCAGGAGACACTCAGCTCATCAGAGCCACTGCTGACCCCTCCCCCTGCTGCCTGCACAGCCACACATGAAAGCTTCCTCCTCTCCTCCTGTGTCTGCCCCGCCCACACTTCCCGACACACAGAGTTCTGTAACAGAAGGGGATGTGGGCGGGAAGATTCAAGAGTACAGCCCAGCCCATGTGAAGAAAGATGGAGTCTCATCCATCCATCCATCCAGACCCTCCTGCCTCTGAGTGAGTACTCTTATGTGGGGGTGCCTCTCTCTCTCTCTCTCTCCCCCCTCTCTCTCTCTCCTCTCCCCCCCCTCTCTCTCTCTCTCCTCTCCCCCCCCTCTCTCTCTCCTCTCTCCCCCCTCTCTCTCCTCCCCCCCCCCTCTCTCTCTCTCCCCCATCTCTCTCTCTCCTCTCCCCCC
>BLSH010032195.1:2031341-2047931 GCA_018402905.1 Glandirana rugosa
GTATCCCACATGTAAACATCAACCTCACAGTTCGAGGGCCTGTTCTCCACAGTCGTCAGAAGTTACTGTCCACTTATTCTCCCCCTATACTGTACCCTCCTAATACAGTTAATTTTTATCACTTTAATTATTTTTCCCATTATGGGCGTGAGTGGGGCCTCATATCTAAGTTTTGACTAAGGCCTTACAAATCCTAGAGCCGCCTCTGCCTTTGACACACTGGCAGTAGTTTGCCCTCTCCCACCAGGGGCTGGCAAGAATTCCATGATCATAGGGACCAACACTGATCTTGTTTGAAGACTGCTGACACCTCTTGTCCGGGAGCTTGACACTCCAACTACAAATGTACACCCTATGCTGAGACAAGTTTAGCGCCTAGTGCAAGAGCAGAAGGCCCCAACTGAAGGAGTGGGGAAGATATGGTGCCTGGACTGGAGTGAGAAGATACTACAGCCTGGTGATGTGGTTTGCCAACAAGCAACTATCAAGCTTAACTGGAAGCAGCCAGGTCCTTTCATCATCTTTGAAGTGGATGGCCAGGGGGCAGATGCGGGCGTGGAAATAATCCCAGAAGTGGTTTCAACTAAGGTGTTACAAAGGAGGAGTCATGGCAAGATTTCAGTCAGTATCCGCAACATGACAGCCTCCCCAGTGAAGATGACAGCTTGGATGTTGCTGGGACAAGGGAATCCTGCCACCCTAGTCTCACCTTCTGATCTGGTGGGGGGAGCGAAGGATGGAATATCTGTCGGAGTTTTATCTGAAGAATACTCCTCTTCCCCGAGTGGAAAGAAAGGGTAAAGACCCAACTGCATAGATGGCATGCTGCATTCTCCAAGAGTGAGTTCGATGTAGGGTGTGCAAAAAGTGCCAAACATCAGATTTGTCTCCAAGAAGATAAGCCATTTAGAGAAAGAGTCAGACAGATTCCTGTAGGGGACTTGGAAGACCTGCGTGAGCAGCTGGCTGAACTGAAAAGGACAGGTATCAACCGAGAGTCCCGAAGTCCATACGCGTCCCTGATAGTGGTGGTATGAAAGAAGAATGGGTCACTGAGATTGTGTATTGACTATCGGACATTAAACAGAAGGACCATTCTGGATCAATACACCACCCCAAGAATAGAAGGTGCTTTGTAGAGCCTGTCGGGGGCGAAGTGGTTTAGTGTATTGGACCTGAAGAACGGATATTACCAAATCCCCATGCACCCTGAGGATTGAGAGAAGACTGCTTTCATTACCCCAGTGGGGTTCTTTGAATTTAACCGCGTGCCCCAAGGCCTGTCCGGCGCCCCTGCTACTTTCCAAAGGCTAATGGAGAAGACTATGGGTGACATGAACCTAATTGAGGTGTTGGTGTACCTAACGACATTTTCTTTGGCAAAACCTTGGAGGAATACGAAGAATGCTTGTAGAAGGTTCTGAAGAGACTCCATGAAGAGGGATTGAAGCTATCCTTAGAGAATGTCAGTTCTATCAACCTTCAGTCAATTACCTTGGCCATACTGTGTCTGCTGAAGGAGCAGCCACCGACCCTCAAAAGCTAGAGGCCGCACCTCTAGGCCGAGGCCCACCAACGTGACCGAGCTTAGGTAATTTCTACGGTTTTGCTCTTACTACAGAAGATTTGTAGAGGGATTCACCCAGATAACTCATCCTCTCAACAAGTTGCTTACAAATGGAGAGGAGGATGAGCACTCAGAGCTGACTAGGCCTGTCAGAGCAGCTGGGGGGCCCGGGAAACCTAAAAAGTCCATTCAGGGAAAGCGGACTGCTCAGTGTGAGGAGGCTTTCCAACAGCTGAAGTGGAGTCTAACAACTGCTCCAGTCCTGACCTATGCGGATCCAACAAAGCCATACAAGCTACACGTAGAGGCCAGTTAAGAAGGGTTGGATGGTGTACTCTATCAAGAACATGGTGAACACCTGTGGCTAGTGGCATATGTGAGTCGGAGTCTGACATCTGCTGAAAAGAATTACACCACACACAAACTCGAGTTCTTTTACCCGAGAAACATAGGGAGACTGTCTTAACTGCTCTACATGATTACAATGGTCATCTGGGGCCAGATAGGACATTTAAATTAGTGAGAGACCGATTCTATTGGCCCTGTGTGCGGGCTAAAGTGGAAAGCTACTATATTACATTACTGTCTCCGATGCATCCAAAGGAAGACCCTGCCACGCCGAGCTGCCCCAATGGGCTACCTTCAGAGTCAGGGACCCAGGGATTTGGTGTGCATTGATTTCCTGTGCTTAAAGCCTGATCTAAGTGGACAGGGAAATATTCTGGTAGTAACAGATCACTTCACTAGATATGCCCAGGCTTTCTCTTCAAAGGATTAACAGTCTTCCACTGTAGCTAAAATCCTTGTAGAGAAGTCTTTCATACATTATGGTCTGCCTCAATGCATTCACTCCGATCCAGGGAGAGACTTTGAGGAACGCCTTATCAAGAAGTTGCTAGACTTGCTGGGTGTGAAGAAATCACAAACCACTCCATACCACCCTCAGGGAGATCCACAGCCAGAGAGATTTAATCGTACTCTGCTGGATATGCTTGGGACCAGTGGCGGCTGGTGAAATTTTAGGATGGGGGGTGCCAGACCCTGTCCTTCCTTTTTGACCCATCCCACTTCTCATAAGCCCCACCCCTTATAGTTTCCCCCCCTTGTGTCAGGAGTATACAGCCCAGCATCACCAGATAGGGTATACAGCATCACCAGATAGTGGTATATACAGCATCACCAGATAGCAGTATACAGAGTCACCATATAGCAGTATACAGAGCCCCAGATAGCAGTATACAGAGTCACCATATCACAGTATACAGAGTCCCAGATAGCAGTATACAGGGTCACCATATATCAGTATACAGGGTCCCAGGTAGCAGTATATAGGGTCCCAGATAGCAGTATACAGGGTCCCAGGTAGCAATATACAGGGTCCCAGATAGCAGTATACAGGGTCCCAGATAGGGTATACAGAGCCCCAGGTAGCAGTATACAGGGTTCCAGGTAGCAGTATACAGAGTCCCAGGCAGCAGTATACAGAGCCCCAGGTAGCAGTATACAGAGCCCCAGGTAGCAGTATACAGAGCCCCAGGTAGCAGTATACAGGGTCCCAGGTAGCAGTATACAGGATCCCAGGTAGCAGTATACAGGGTCCCAGGTAGCAGTATACAGGGTCCCAGGTAGCAGTATACAGAGCCCCAGGTAGCAGGATACAGAGTCCCAGATACGGTATACAGTCACCAGAAAGCCCCGCCTCCCCCGTCCCCCCGAGGTGGACAAGTCCCGCACTTACCCCATCTAATAGGCAGGCTGGCAGTGTTGCAGAGATCGGCATGTGGAGAGCAGGCTGACAATATGCAGAGGCAGTGCTTGCGGATAGCATGCTGGTAGTGTGCTCGGAAGTCCCGACAGAGTGCAGTGCCTGCGTGAGTAATCACGCAGCCAGAGCATCCGCCGTAGTCCTGCCCCCACCAACAGCATCCAATGACAGAGAGTCATGGGCTCTGATGGCTCAGGGGGCAGCCAATCAGACTATGTGTGCGCCTGTTCAGCGCACACACATAGACTTTAATGACTGACCAATCGGTTCACTACTTGCTGTCAGCTGACAGCAAGGAGCCGAGGAAAAAAAAAAGAAAAGTCAATGTAATGGCGCCTCCTGCAGGGGAGCCGGGCTGACTTTTTTTTCCCTTCTCAGCGGCGGGGAGGTCGTGACCAAGCGCCCCTTATACACCAGCCGCCGCTGCTTGGGACCCTGACTTCGGGACAGAAGCAGCATTGGAGCAGACATATAGCAGCCATTGTACATGCCTACAACAGCACATCAAATAATGCCACGGGTTACTCTCCTTATCAGTTGATGTTTGGACGGAAGGCTCGGCTACCCATCAACCTGGCTTTCGGCATATCACTAGACTATACCTCAGCAGCTTCTCACAAACGTTATGGGGATCGTCTGAGATGTTTGAAGACAGCCTATGAGAAAGCTCAAGCTGCCTCAGATGCACAAGGTCAGAGAAACAAGAGAAATTTTGACTTCAAGCTACGAGTACAGGACTTACAGCCGGGTGACAGAGTGTTGCTGAGAAACCTGGGTGTCCCTGGGAAACACAAGTTAGCTGATCGCTGGAAGTCGCAGCCTTATATAATCTGCAAGCAGCTACCAGGGCTACCAGTTTATCAGATCCGACCGGAGGGAAGTACCGGGCAGCTGAAGACTTGGCATCGTAAAAATCTTCTGCCTTTGTCAGAAGCAGTGCGTGTGCCCCCCCCCCACAATCGGATTCCCAGCCTACGCTTACAACTTCACAAAATTTTCGTCCAGTGACTAGATCCCAGTTAGGGCTTCTGGATGTAGAAGATGAAGATTGTGAGGATGAAGAGAAGGGATTAGATTGGCTGTGGCCCTCCCAAATGTCAGAGCCTGCTGTCTCGCTTTCTTCTCCTCCCAAAATGACAGACACTGGAATTCTCAGGCCTGAGGCCCCAGAATTTGTGTCTCAGAGCCAGCCTTCAGAGGATCAAGAAGATGATCAACTCCCCATGTCGGTAGCAGATTCTGAAGATTCTGATCTCCCTGCTGAAGAAGAAGAGGAAATTCAAGGAGGAAGAAGCTAGTGAGCCCACTTTTTCTGAGCTTACAGGACAGAGAGAGAACAGAGTTGTCCGTCCACCTAAGAGACTGACCTATGACATTTTGGGCAAAAACTCTGGTTGTTCTCACCTCTCAAAAGGACTCTCGAAGAGCCTGATCCTCCCACCGCCACTTTGGTGGAGGACAATCCTAGATCATCCCTGGCACATCTATGCTGGTCACCCCAGTATCGGTGACTTGTGGACAGAACAACCCCCTTTCCACTGACAATTGGTGGGAGGTTCCTCTATCAAGTTTATGTTATGACCTGAGTTGTTTGAGTTTAAGCTCCCCTCTTGTTAATACAATCTGTTTGATTTCTTGTATGATTTAACTTGTTTTCTCCACGTGTAACTGTAAAGCATGTAACAGGAACCAGACTTTACTGCCTTTGGAGGACCAAAGGTTCTTAGGTGGGGGGGTGTAGCGGATGCCCCGCTATTTCTGCGGCTTTTGCTAAGTGGCCGCCATAAATACACAGGCTCTCCTAGAAGGGAGAATGCACCTGTCAGCCCTGCGGGGGGAATTTTGCCCCCTCCTTCTTGTTTTTACTGACTGGACTTAATGTAATGTGTGCAGAGCCATACAGACACACAGAAGGATCAGGTTACACTGCTTCTCTGGTGTGCTTCTGTGGACATAAGAAGAAAGCCAATGGAAGGAACAGTTACAGCAGCCAATGAAGGAGGCTTTTACAAGCAGCAGCACCAGAAGGATTGCTGGGAGCAGAGGTGCCTCATGGGAGAGGCTATTTGAGTAGAAGTTGAGACCTGATACAGCCTCTCTGGACTGTGGTGATTGATAAAGCAGGACCCTGTGTGGTGGAGTCTCCTGGATTGTGGCCTACTCCCACAGACTGAGGTTCAGTAAACTTCTAGTACTCCAGTGAGTAGCCTGGGGAATCTATCCTGCAACAAGTGGAACCTGTTCCTGTTTCCTGCATCCCACTGGGGCGATTGATCTGGGAGAACCACGGAGCGAGACTGTGGAAGTTGATCCAAGAGCAGCTGGAGTGTCATCCTCATCGTTACCATCATCCAAGCAGTGGATCCCTACCTTACAGTCACTGTTCCTGTTGGGTGAGCGGGCTAGGCCCATCAATATAGTACTGTGCGCATAAAGACCAATTTCTCATACTTATTGTTAGCCAAGGCCTAGGCATTAACAGAGGAGAAACAGTTGGAATACATTAATTTAAACTCTTTTACTGGATAGCTGTAGGTTTAAGGCAAAGTCAGTGGCCACTGTGAAGTGAAGTTTTGTTGCAGTAACGGTGTCTTACATCATTATAGTGCACTACTTGGAAAAGTCTGTTTGCAGCTACTACAGTCACTTACTGAGTATCTGTCATATAAATTAAAGAGCCAGCTGAAGATTTGCTGAACTTTGATCGAGGAACACTGATTTACTACAGTTGCATGAAATAGCAAAAAACCAAATTCACCTAAGAAATCTGTTTTGTAGAACAGGTTGAATTTATAAGTAGATCTGATTTATGTGAGTTGTACTATTTTACCTACAGTCAAATAAGTTATACCAGTTTACCTGCAGGAAATTGAGTTGTACCTGTTTACCTGTTTAACAGTTAAAGTACAGTATATTGGTTCACCTCCAGATATTTGGTTTATGCCTGAGTGTATGTTTATGTGCTTATTCAATTAGTGACTTTTGGGGAGTGAATAGTGTCATTCCCCTGCTCTCCTGTACCCACTATTGCGTACAGAATTGTTAGACCATAGTTAAGACATTGTGTTATACATTAATAGTTTGTTATAATTTATTTGCCAGTGATTACTATAACTTGTCAGTTCAGAGTTCCCCTGTACCATATAACATATTCTTGAGTAAATACCATTGATTTCTCAACACTGTGTGATTCCTTTTGCTGTGTTCTACAGGGTGGGCCATTTATATGGATACACCTTAATAAAATGGGAATGGCTGGTGATATTAACTTCCTGTTTGTGGCACATTAGTATATGTGAGGGGGGAAACTTTTCAAGATGGGTGTTGACCATGGCGGCCATTTTTAAGTCGGCCATTTTGAATCCAACTTTTGTTTTTTCAATAGGAAGAGGGTCATGTGACACATCAAACTTATTGGGAATTTCACAAGAAAAACAATGGTGTGCTTGGTTTTAACGTAACTTTATTCTTTCATGAGTTATTTACAAGTTTCTGACCACTTATAAAATGTGTTCAATGTGCTACCCATTGTGTTGGATTGTCAACGCAACCCTCTTCTCCCACTCTTCACACACTGATAGCAACACCAGAGAAATGCTAGCACAGGCTTCCAGTATCCGTAGTTTCAGGTGCTGCACATCTCGTATCTTCACAGCATAGACAATTGCCTTCAGATGACCCCAAAGATAAAAGTCTAGGGGGATCAGATCTGGAGACCTTGGGGGCCATTCAACTGGCCCTCGACGACCAATCCACTTTCCAGGAAACTGTTCATCTAGGAATGCTCGGACCTGACACCCATAATGCGGTGGTGCACCATCTTGCTGGAAAAACTCAGGGAACTTGCCAGCTTCAATGCATAAAGAGGGAAACACATCATCATGTAGCAATTTCGCATATCCAGTGGCCTTGAGGTTTCCATTGAAGAAGAATGGCCCCACTATCTTTGTACCCCATATACCACACCATACCATCAATTTTTTGGTTCCAACAGTTTTGGAGGGATCTATCCAATGTGGGTTAGTGTCAGACCAATAGCGGTGGTTTTGTTTGTTAACTTCACCATTCACATAAAAGTTTGCCTCATCACTGAACAAAATCTTCTGCATAAACTGAGGGTCCTGTTCCAATTTTTGTTTTGCCCATTCTGCAAATTCAGTGCGCCGATCTGGGTCATCCTCGTGGAGATGCTGCAGTAGCTGGAGTTTGTAAGGTTGCCATTTGTGAGTAGCTAATATCCGCGGATGGGATGTTCGACTAATGCCACTCTCCAGTGACATGCGGCGAGTGCTACGCTGTGGGCTCTTGCTGAATGAAGCTAGGACAGCCACTGATGTTTTTTCATTAGTGACAGATTTCATGCGTCCACATTTTGGCAAATCCAACACTGAACCAGTTTCATGAAACTTAGCAAGCAGTTTGCTAACTGTAGCATGGGAGATGGGTGGTCTCGTAGGCTGTCTTGCATTGAAATCTGCTGCAATGACCCGGTTACTGCGCTCACCAGACATCAACACAATTTCTATCTGCTCCGCACGTGTTAACCTCAGCGACATGTCAATGGCTGTAAACAAAGAGAAACTTGTAAATAACTCATGAAAGAATAAAGTTATGTTAAAACCAAGCACCCCATTGTTTTTCCTGTGAAATTCCCAATAAAGTTGATGTGTCACATTACCCTCTTCTTATTGATAAAACAAAAGTTGGATTCAAAATGGCCAACTTCAAAATGGCCGCCATGGTCACCACCCATCTTGAAAAGTTTCCCCCCTCACATATACTAATGTGCCACAAACAAGAAGTTAATATCACCGACCATTCCCATTTTATTAAGGTGTATCCATATAAATGGCCCACCCTGTATTTAAAGGGGAACTAACACACTATACTTGAACACAGTATTGCCAGGTGTGATAGAGGGTACTGAGAATGTTATTGGGGTTGAGAGGCAGAGTAACGGACTGAACATACTTAGGCGGCTCTTGTGGGGTTGCGCTACATCAGAAAAAAGGGGAACAAACGAGCACCCCCCCCCTCCTGAATCATACCAGGCCACATGCCCTCAACATGGGGGGAGTGCTCTGGCCCTCACCCCAAAGCACCTTGTGCCCATGTTTTTTTTTTAATCAATAAATGTTTTATGAAACAGTAAAGGCACAGATAGAGTTTACAACAATTCAAAGATAGTCATTTAGGTTCCTTAATCATCATCAGAGAACTTTTTGCTTAACATTAAAAAAAACACAATAGTGAGAATCTAGTTCACCTTAGTCCCACAGTGATAATACAGTGAGGCCATAGATAAACTATAGGTTCAGGCTCCCCTAATCGCCACATTTTCTAACCAAAGTATGGTCGAATTCACCCTTTAAAGGAGTTTAACTTAACCCTTGAGTAGCCTATCCATCACCAGTTCTAGTGGGCTCAGGCCTGGGTTATCCAACCATGGACCCCAAAGGTTTTCAAATTTGCAGCTGTGTCCCTTGTGTTGGTATATGCACTTCTCTAGTCTAAGGGTTTCACCCATACATTGTACCCATTCTTTATGAGAAGGAGAATCAATAGACTTCCAGTATTGAAGCATCACTGTCCAGGCTTGAAAAAGGGCATTAGCTACTGCTTCTCTAATAAAGACATCTAGTTGGGAGTCATCTAAGATGCCCAGAAAGCATGGTTTAGGGTCAAGTGGAATAGAAGTCTGGAACACAGCATTGATCGTATGCAGTACTTCCACCCAATAGATATGTAGTTTGGGCCACCGCCAGATTTAATGGATCAGATCCCCATGATCCCTGGAGCATTTGCTTTAAGTGGGAGTATCCAATAAGCCCATTTTGTGTAGCCTAACCAGGCTAAGATGCACCCGCAAGAGTATATATAATTGCATGAGCCTCTGTGTCACATTGAGGGAAAATTGGCTTACAGCCTTAAGCGCTTCCTCCCACTGGTCTTCTTTAAAGGAACCTAGGTCTCTCCCACTTCATGCCTGCTTTTGAGAGGAAGGCTGTCAAGAACTCATTTAACAACATAGCATAGCACCTTGAAATAAAACCTTTCGTGGAGACAGTTTCAGCCTTCATGTTAAACACAGGCGTTGGGGACAGTTGCCACTCCACAAACTGATCCTGGGCCATTATAGCATGTTTGAGCTGAATATAGTAAAATAGCATGGATGTTGGCAAGGAGAATTTCACCCTAAGTTCCTCAAAGGGTACCATCTTAAAAAAATCTGATGGCTATATTATTGGACCCTGCTGCACTTTTGCCAGTTCTGGGTAAGGCTGGGTTCACACTTATGTGAATTGGATGTGGCTTAAACCACATCCAATTTGCAGGACACTTGAAAACACATTGTTTTCAAGGTGTCCAGTTCACATGTGTGTGTTTTCTGTGCAATGTGGTGCAAATTTTCCAGCCCGTTGTGTTCAATGGGAGCGCATCTAACACGGAGATGCACTCCGCACTGAATGGGGATATTTTCCCCTGATTGCGACCCCTCCCTCCCCCTGCAGCTGCTGTGCTGTGAGGAGCTCTGCCCCTTCTTGGCAGCAGACAGGGTGGAATTCAAATCAGACTGGTGTGAATCCAGCCTAACTGTTGTTTTACCATATGGGACTATAACGGGAAAAGCCTGTGACCCGTTGCAACTGTTTAGTCTTATTCCAGATTTTCTGGATAAGTGCGTACGTGGGCAGGAGACGGTTGGATTTGGCAAAGGTTGCAGCCTTAGACCCGTTGGGATATCCACTACGTTGGCAGTGTACAGTATAATACTCATAGAGGAGTCTGGGTGGGGTCTGGTCCAAATGGGAAGTGGAGGACAGCCCCTTATGTTGCAATTGCATGGACATGTAATAAAGCCACGGATTGGGCACATTTTTGTAAATGTTTTATTATATCTTTTCATGTGACGACACTGAAGAAATGACACTTTGCTACAATGTAAAATAGTGAGTGTACAGCTTGTATAACAGTGTAAATTTGCTGTCCCCTCAAAATAACACAACACACAGCCATTAATGTCTAAACTGCCGGCAACAAAAGTGAGTACACCCCTAAGTGAAAATGTACAAATTGTGCCCATTTTGAATATTTTGTGTGGACACCATTATTTTCCAGCACTGCCTTAACCCTCTTGGGCATGGAGTTCACCAGAGCTTTACAGGTTGCCACTGGAGTTCTCTTCCACTCCTCCATGACGACATCATGGAGCTGGTGGATGTTAGGGACCTTGCGCTCCTCAACCTTCCATTTAAGGATGCCCCACAAATGCTCAATAGGGTTTAGGTCTGGAGACATGCTTGGCTTGTCCATCACCTTTACCCTCAGCTTAATTTAGCAAGGCAGTGGTAATCTTGGAGGTGTGTTTTGGGTCATAATCATGATGAAATACTGCCCTGGGGCCCAGTCTCTGAGGAGAGTCTCTCATGCTCTGCTTCAGTATCTCACAGTACATGTTGGCATTCATGGTTCCCTCAATGAACTGTAGCTCCCCAGTGCCGGCAGCACTCATGCAGCCCCAGACCATGACTGTCCCACGACCTGTGCTTGACTGTAGGCAAGACAAAATTGTCTTTGTACTCCTCACCTGGTTGCTGCCACACATGCTTGACACCATCTGAACCAAATACGTTTTTCTTGGTCTCATCAGACCACAGGACATGGTTCCAGTAATCCATGTCCTTAGTCTGCTTGTCTTCAACAAACTGTTTGCGGGCTTTCTTGTACATTATCTTTAGAAGAGGCTTCCTTCTGGGTCGACAGCAATGCAGAACAATTTGATGGAGTGTGCGGCGTATGGTCTGAGCACTGACAGGCTGAACCCCCACCCCTTCAACCTCTGCAGCAATGCTGGCAGCACTATATGTGTCTATATGTCTATTTCCCAAAGACAACCTCTGCATATGACGCTGAGCACGTGCACTCAACTTCTTTGGTCAACCATGGCAAGGCCTGTTCTGAGTGTAACCTGTCCTGTTAAACCGCTGTATGGTCTTGGC
This sequence comes from Glandirana rugosa, assembly GCA_018402905.1. Lineage (NCBI taxonomy): Eukaryota > Metazoa > Chordata > Amphibia > Anura > Ranidae > Glandirana > Glandirana rugosa. Next base: position 2,042,674 of record BLSH010032195.1, read on the forward strand.
CACCGTGCTGCAACTCAGTTTCATGGTCTTGGCAATCTTCTTATAGCCTAGTCCATCTTTATGTAGAGCAACAATTCTTTTTTTCAGATCCTCAGAGAGTTCTTTGCCATGAGGTGCCATGTTGAACTTCCAATGACCAGTATGAGAGAGTGAGAGCAATAAAACCAAATTTAGCACACCTGCTCCCCATTCACACCTGAGACCTTTTAACATGAACAAGTCACATGACACTGGAGAGGAAAAATGGCTAATTGGGCCCAATTTGGACATTTTCACTTAGGGGTGTACTCACTTTTGTTGCCAGCGGTTTAGACATTAATGGCTGTGCGTTGAGTTGTTTTGAGGGGACAGCAAAGGATAGGATATACCTAAACTGGTAATACATGTGTGTTATATTTTAAACCCAGTAAGTGAATTTTACCATCTACACATTGTAAATTTGAAGGCTAGCAACACGTTAAGAAAAAGTAGACCCTCTTTCCATGTTTCAATGGGCAAAAACTATGTTGAACCAAGTGATGCAACTGCGCCTGAAGAAACCACCAGGAACTTTGTGCTCTCAACACCAAAACTGAACAACCATTGAAGAACTGTGCGGTAAAGAGTGCAACATGCATGTCTACCTCCAAACAACTTTCGTAGAAAGTTTGCTCACTAATCAAGCTTTTTGCTGTGTCAAGAACCAAAGGGGATAGTACTCACTGATTTCAATAGTCAGAAGCGGATCCCTTGGGTAAGAAAACAATAAGAGGTAACATGATCTCCCCAGCTTACACTTTCTAGAGCCGACAGGTGCTCACAGAAGAAGAGCTGCAATGCCAGGTAAGGTGTATAAACTGGGACATTAACCTAAATATGGACTCTTTCCTCATCAGTCAGCAGCAGCTGCATCTAGGCAATGACAAAGATCTGCTTCATGGGCGTCAATCCAATCAGAGGCCGCAGTAGCCAAGTCGAAGAAATGAGCCTGGCCACTAACTGTAATGCGGAGTCGCGCCAGGTAAAGCATGGCATGTGTTGCTTGGAGGCATTGTAGGCGTTTTCTGACTTCAGTAAACTTTGCTCTGCTTTTTTGGACCTTGGCCGCAAAATCTGGGTAGAATGAGATCCTGACCCCATTGTATTGGATGTTGCGATGTTCACGGGCCAAGTGCAGCACTGTCTCCATGTCACGATAATTAAGTAGGCTTGCCAACATAGGTCTGGGAGGATTGCCTTGTGGTAATGTCCTGGTAGGGATGTGGTGGGCCCACTCCACTGAGAAGTGCCACATGAAGGCCTCCTTGCCTTCAATATCAATCATATCTCTTGACAAAGTCCGTGGGGTCTCTGCCCTCAGTTTTCTCTGGGAGACCCACTATGCGGACATTGTTTCTTCTCATGCTGTTTTCCAGATCTTCTGCCCATGAACTATTTGAGCCTGTCAGTTGTTTAGTGGTCCGAGAATCACGCATAAGCGTCGGGAGCTTGTCTTCCAAGTCGCAAATGTGACTTTCTGTAGCTGTAGTGTGCTCTCTAAATTTTCTGAAGATCTTGCCTGATCAAAGCAACATCTTCTGACAGGCAGCCCAGGTGTGTTTTCAGCTTGTCAACAGTGGTAGTACATTTATTAACTGCCTTGAGGATCATCCTGTCTCAGGTGCTGTGCAGATGAAAGGGGCAGTTTCTGGGCATAGAATAGCATGTTCCTCGTGCCCTCGTTACCTGGAGCCTTGGCACCTTTGGAGTTGGAGCTGCCTGCCTCCCTGTCTTTGAACTTCTCATCCCCCCTTCATCCCCCTGAGGCAGAATGGTGGCGCCATACCTGCTCCTTCCTTCTTCTTCAAGCGGGTCATAGCAGCGGGTTAGAGATTCGGTCGCTGAATCAGCATGAGCAGCGGGCTGCAGGTGACACACAGGGGGCTTCTGCCCAGACAAAGCAGTCAGTGAGAGCCAGGGAAGGGATCACAGGCAGGAGCGTTTAGAAGTCTGTCCTCTTACATGCCCTGCTCTGCTCTTCCCACCTTGTGCCCATGTTAATGGGGACAAGGGCCTCTTCCCGACAACCCTGGGCAGTGGTTGTGGAGATCTGCAGGTAAGAGGCTTATCTGAATCTGGAAGCCCCCTTTAACAAAGGGGTCCCCAGATCCTAGCTCTCCCATGAGTATGGGTAGGGGTACATTGTACCACTACTCATTCACCAAAAAAAGTGTCAAAAATAAAGACAGGACAGTTTTTATCATTCCTTTAGAAATAAAATAAATAAACAATGTCCCCCAATGTAGATCCATTGTCAATCACGACTCGCGCTGGACCCGAAATAAAAAAATAACGCTCCACCCAGAACAAAGGCTAACCGCTGAATGCCTTCTCTACCGTTCAACAGTCCTTAAATAGATAATGGGCATGCATAGGTCGGTGACATCACAAGGGGGGTGGTGTCACAAGGTGATGTGACAAGGTGGCCCCGCCCCTTACCTATTTAAGTGCTGTCGCGGAGCAGGCTTTCAGCGGTTAGCCTTCTTGTGGGCGGAGATTTTTTTTAGGGACACTCTTTTTTATATCTTAATAAAAGGAATTGTCAAAAAATGGCTCCTGTCTTTATTTTTTACACTTTTTTTGGTTAATGAGTAGGGGTACAATGTGCCCCATGCTCATTCACATAGTGGGGGCTGGACCTTGTTAAAGGGGGTTTCCAGATTCCAATAAGCCCCCTGTTTGCAGACCCCCCCACAACCACCATCCAGGGTTGTAGGGAAAAGGCAACAAAGCACCCCACCATGTTGAGGGCATGTGGCTTGATATGGTTCAGGAAGGGGGGGGCGCTCTCTTGTTCCCCGCCTTTCCTGACCTACCAGGTTGCATGCTCGGATAAGTGTCTGGTATGGATTTTGGGGGGACCCCACGCCGTTTTTTAAAACATTTTGGCGTTGGGTTCCCCATAAAATCCATACCAGACACGAAGGGCCTGGTATGGATTGGAGGAGGACCCGCATGCCGTTCTTTTTTACACTTTTTCAATTGCCAGCAATGTTTTTTTTTTCATTCAGCTGTCAGCGGGGAAGCCTGTTCACAGCTGATGAGTCATCCGTTGTTAAGGCTTCCCGGCCTACTCCTTAACAACCAGCTATGCACTATGCATGTGAACATCCTGACGAGCGCCCCGCAAATTTGGATGTTTGCCAAACGAGCGAACAGGTGATGTTCAGGCCAAACGTTTGTTTGGCTCGAAATGTTTGCCCAACTCTATCTCCTAGGCATTTTTTAGTCATGATATTCCACCCATAATCCCCATGCAGAAAAACAATTATACGCATTTTCTTTTTATCAGAAATAGGTTACATCTGCTCCTTGGAATCTGTAGCCATGATATAATCCCCATGTGGAAAAATAATTATATGCATATTCCTATCAGAAATGGGTTAAATATGTTCATTGGAATGTGTAACCATGATATCCCCCCCCCCCCCCATAATCCCCATGTAGAAAAGTAATTATAACCATATTCCTATCAGAACCAGGTCAAATGCATTACATAGGGTTTGTATCCATGATATTATGGTTATATTTAACAAGAAACAAATTTAACTTGTTTCTGGAAATATTATGGGTATAATTAATTTTCTACATGGGGGTTATGGGTGGAATATCATGGCTAACCACTTCCCGCCTGGCCTATAGACAAATGACAGTTCAATTATCCTGACTGGATGTCCATTAACGTCCTCAGAATAACCAGCGATCATTCCAAGGAACATATTTTTATCAGAAATATGGTAAATATGCTCCTTGGAATGTGTACCCATGATATTCCACCCATAATACCCATATAGAAAAATTATATGCATATTCATATCAGAAATAGGTTACATATGTTCTTTGTTTAGTGTATCCATGATATTCCTTTCACAATTTCCATGTAGAAAACATGTATACCCATATTCCTATCAGAAACAGGTCAAATGCATTACATGGGATGTGTATCTATGATATTCCCCCATAATACCCATGTAGAAAAATAATTATACACATAATTTTATCAGAAATACTGTAGGTTAAATATGCTCCTTGGAATGTGTAGCCATGATATTCCACCCATAATCCCCATCAGTGTTGCCAACCGTCCGTATTTTTACGGACAGCCAGTAAAAACGAGCCTGTTTTTCCCCCTGTCCGTAGTGCCCGTAATTCTACCTTAAGTGCAGTGTTTATGTTATCTCCCAGCAGCAGCCGTCTCACTCACACAGGAGAACAAAGCTGCTGCCTCCTCCCCCCTCCTTCTCTGCTTTGTACACACAGGAGGAGGAGGGGGAGCAAGGAACGTGCAGTCGTCTCAAGTTACAAACTTTTCTTCTGTGCTCTTAGTGACTATCATGAAGTTCCTCCTGCAATCCCCCTGCTATTGCCAGTTTATCTGTTAAATGATTCCCTGCTAAAGTCAGTAGGGTCAAAGACCTAATTTTAGAAGAGGCAACTATGCAATCAGCAAAGGAAAATATCCTGTTCTTGGTGACAACCTTTATTGCCACACCAGGACAAGTGCTAGGTTTATGTCCAGAGGTAAGACTGCATTCCCTTTATACTGTCTGTATTACTGCTCCTGTTCCTTCCAGCAGACAGAGCTCACCTATCTTATAACACTGGTAAAAGCATACACTGTGCAGAACATTTATTATGAGAAGGTCAATTTTATTATACGGAAATACAAATATAGTAAAGTGCACATTAAACATGAAATAAAGTTAGGGTTTTAACCAAATGATCGCTATAAAAATAAATATGTACTTGAATTGCACACAGGGTTGTCTAGGATTAGTGCATCCCTCCTAGCCTTTTAGGGCAGATTCACACTAGAATGCAGTGCAGGAGAGCAGCGTTCCCATGCATTCCAATCGCACTGCCTTTGCAATCTGCTGTGGGGATCAGTTCAAAGTTAATGACACACCAAACGCAGGTTGCAAATGCTGTGCGTTTGCCCACACCAGATCGCATGGTACAAAAGTACCATGCAATGCAGTTGCTGTGCGTTTCAAAAATTAGTAAATGCACTACTTTTGGTTCGGTATGATTTCAGCCCATTCAAAATGAATGGGGCTGAAATCACACTGCACAGAACTGAATGTGAATGGCACAGGAACCGCACAGCATTCCTAATGTGAATGGGCCCTTAGTGTACCCAAGGGAGACAGGTGCAGTGTTCAGCCCTGCTGCAGACAGCCTGTCAAAGCCTATGGAAAGCTTTGACTGGACAGGGCTGAACACTGTACTGAGTGGTACTC
>BLSH010032195.1:2053502-2063894 GCA_018402905.1 Glandirana rugosa
TAGGATGTGTATCTATGATATCTCCCCCCCATAATCCCATAATCGCCATGTAGAAAAATAATTATACACTGATTTTTATCAGAAATAGGTTAATATTTGCTATATATAGCTTCTTGGAATGTGTAAATGTGTAGCCATAATATTTGTCCTATAATCCCCTTGTAGAAAAATAATTATACCCATCAAAAACAGGTCAACTGTGTTCCTAGACATGTTTAGCCATGATATTCCGCCTATAATCCCCATGTAGAAAAAGAATTACACCCAAAATGTTTTCAGAAACGGGTTAAATATGTTTCTTGTTCAGTGTATTCATTATATTTGCCCCATAATCCCCATGTAGAAAAATAATTATACCCATGTTCTTATCAGCAACAGGTTAACTGTATTCCTAGGCATGTTTAGCCACTTCAATACCAGGCACTTACCCCCCTTCCCGCCCAGAGCAATTTTCAGCTTTCAGCGCTGTTGCAGCTTGAATGACAATTGCGCGGTCATGCGACACTGTACACAAATAAAATTTTTATCATTTTGTTCCCACAAATAGAGCTTTCTTTTGGTGTCATTTGATCACCACTGGGGTTTTTTGTGTACAAATAAAAAAAGACCGATTAAAAAAAAAAAAAAAAAACATTTTTTTCTTTGTTTCTGTCACAAAACTTTGTAAATATGAACATTTTCTCCATCACTGATGGGCACTGATGAGTCTTCACTGACAGGCACTGATGAGGCAGTACTGATAGGCACTGATGAGGTGGCACTGATGGTGAGGCACATATATGCAGCACTGATGGGCACTCATAGGTGGCACCGATGGGCACTGATAGGTGGCACTGGTGGGCATTGATAGGCGGCAATGATAAATGGCATTTTTTTAGGATGCATTCCCTGGTGGTCCTGGGTGGCATCCAAGTTGGGCACTGAGTGCCATCCATTTTGGGTGTTGTGCCTCTTACCTGGTGGTCTACTGTGGACTCCCTGGTGGTCAGGGTGGGCTCCCTGCTGGTCAGTGTTGGCTTCCTGGTGGTTCCCTGGGTGGGCATTCCCTGGTGGTCCTGGTGGCATCCCTGGTGGTCCTGGGTGGCCATCCTACGGGGCGCTGCACTGATAAACAATCAGTGCAGACCTCCCTGCCAGGAAAGCAGCTGATCGGCTCTCCTCTACCTGCCTCTGCAGATACAAGCAGAGGAAAAGCCGATAAATATCTCTTCCGGTTTACACTGTGACCAGTCGTGATTGGTCGCGGTTGATCAGGTGGTAAAGAGATTCCGATGGAAGCTCTTTACCAAGGTTGGTAATGCAGTGGGTCAGATTGATACACCGCACCACTGATCGCCACGATGCACGCCCCTGCGGGTGCACGATCAGGACGTCAATGGACATCCAGTCAGGATAACTGAACTGTCATTTGTCTATAGGCCAGGCGGGAAGTGGTTAGCCATGATATTCCACCCATAACCCCCATGTACCCATATTCTTATCAGAAACAGGTCAAATGCATTATATAGGATGTGTATCTATGATATCTCCCCCCCATAATCCCATAATCGCCATGTAGAAAAATAATTATACACTGATTTTTATCAGAAATAGGTTAATATTTGCTATATATAGCTCCTTGGAATGTGTAAATGTGTAGCCATAATATTTGTCCCATAATCCCCTTGTAGAAAAATAATTATACCTATCAAAAACAGGTCAACTGTGTTCCTAGGCATGTTTAGCCATGATATTCCACCCATAATCCCCATGTAGAAAACACATTATACCCAAAATATTTTCAGAAACAGGTTAAATATGTTCTTTCTTAAGTGTAACCATGATATTCCTCCCATAATCCCCATTTAGAAAAATAATTATACCCATATTCATATGAGAAACAGGTCAATTGTATTACATAGAATGTGTATCCATGATATCCCCCCCCCATAATCCCCATGTAGAAAAATAATTATACCCATGTTCTTATCAGAATCAGGTCAACTGTGTTCCCACGCATGTTTACTCATGATATTCCACCCATAATCACAATGTAGAAAAATAATTATACCCATATTCCTATCAGAAACAGGTCAAATACATTACATAGGATGGGTATCCCTGATATTTACTCATAATCCCCATGTAGAAAAATAATTACTATTATTGTACAGCTGCATGTATATAAATTAGCAAGTGAATAGTTAAACATTAGCAACTGCTTCATGCAACATAGTATCAAGCACTGCAAGAAAGAATAACATATTTTGAGTAACAACAGACTCATTACCATATACATTATGTGTGTAAAAAGTACACTGGCACCTAGTGAGAATGCTGAGCATTGCAACCAAGAATCCAATCATCCCATCAGCCCAATATGCAGTTTAGTACGTCCATTGTTTCTCCTATCAGTATGTTTCATGTTGTCATATGTGCTTAGCAGCACCTTTGATCTTGTCTAGTGTTGCCACTCCCTATCCAAGTCTGAGTGCTGCTATACAGGGCATTACAGGAGACTGATACCAAATCTGATTCCAGTAATGCTGCTAGCAGCATTCAAAAATACATAACTGCATTATCTGATGTATTTTTTTATATCTTTTTAATCTATTTAATCAACATATTCACAGGCAGGTTAATGAATTATAGCCATTGCACTAGAAGCTAATGAAAAAAAATGAATTGTCTTGAAAACTAAAATATATAAAATGTATTGACCATAAAGCACTAAAATATTTATCAAAGTCTATGAATATTTTTAGTTTCTGTATACAAGATAACTAGAAGACAATTTAAATAGAAATGTAATGGTAATTATTATTAGGCATTAAAAAGCTAAAAAGGAATGTTCCTCACATTTTTGCCCATTTCTCAGCTTGATATAAAAGTCAACAATATTATGAAAAAAAATTCCAGGGTCCCTCCCATCTTCTCTGTGCCCCCATTGCAGCATGAGATTGTGTAGACCAACTGTTGCCATCTACTGAGCATGCTCTAGGTTCGGTCGGGGCTGCTAAGGTTTTGATTTTCCCCTTTTTCTTATCTGTGCAGCCCACATGAGTATAGAGTTACACATGGCATATACACAGTGGTAAATGACACTCCCCTCCCTCCTCCTCTAGAGCTTTTAAGTCATGTGACCAGCACAGCACCAATTAAGGCATACATCAGCAGAGTAATAGAAGACCCTCCCAAGGATCTTTCCCTGCAGGTACCAAAGAACAGGGAAAAATCATGTGACCACATGACAATGCTGCAGGAATAAGGCACTTAGAGAATTTTAAAAGAAACGAAATACAGTAGCATGATATATATGATTTATGTGAATGAATTATGGCAATTAACACTTCTCTGTTTAGTATTACTTTTAGCCCTGGTTCAGATATGTGCAATGCGGGAACCAGCATCATTACAGAGCTGGTTCCCGCATCGCATCACTCCTGCAGGCAGTTCACACTGCCTTCTGCGAACCGCTGGTGGGTGTCATTACAAAGTTAATGACACCCCCAGTTTTGTTCACAGATCGCAGTGCGAACTGTGAACTGGCACATGAATCAAATCGCATGGGTGAGAACACTCATGCAATGCGATTCTAGTGCGGGAAAAAAAGGTACATGTACCTTTTTTTTTGCGCATCTAGTGCTAGTTCAGCCATGTGTATGCGGGTGCGAATCACATGCGATCTCTGAGATCGCACATATCTGAACTAGGGCTAAAGGCTAAGTTCATCTTTTTTTTTCTAAATTCCAGCTCCCCTATGTACCAATATACCATTAATGTACATTTTTTGTTGCCAAAAAAATGAAATTACAAGCTTTTTTTGATTTTGAGAACAAGGCCTTACCATAGCCCTTGCTATATTTCTTAGAATCTTCAAAACTTGCTAGTATGTCGATTTCAGACAGCGAAGCCAGTAAGACACAGGAAGCAATTCATTAGCTGACCTAGCACACACCTGTATCTGCCTTCTGCCCTTCCAGGAGATCACTATCACCATCTTCCACAGGTGCACGGTTTTCCAATGCAATAAATCAGTGATAACTGTTCTCACTAAATACACAGGCATCATTTTCTTTCCAATCTTAATTTCATCTTGAATAGATTGTTCATTTGTCATTTTGGAGTGTGCAGGAGACGAAAGATCAGATAACAGCCTATGTGGATAGCTGTAGTATTGAATACAGGAGAAGTGGGTACTGGGTTCTGTAAAGCTCACCATAAACTATACAATCTGATTGTACAATCTCCTTTAGCGCTACCATCATCTACTGTATGTAGTTCAAGTGCCTGCCTAATTGGATACAGAGTGATTGGATAGAAAGTTGTTCCCTTCTATTATATTGTTTTGATAAATCTAAAGGAGATTGTACAATCAGATTGCATAGTGTGTGGCCATATTTATACAGATAAAATATACTAGTTGTGCATTTGGTACCATTGGGGTAAATTCACTAACATTTATCGCATGCGATGACATGGTCACGTGAGTCATTTGCATAAATTATTGCATGCGGTAACAACATGTTCAATTTACAAAATAATTACGATTTAGCGGTATTTAACGCTAAATAAAGAATTTGTCGGTAAATGTTGCAAAAAATCATGTGGTAAGTAGTGTTGAGCGGACACATGGATGTTCGGGTTCGGCCGAACTTTACGAAAAAGTTTGGGTTCGGTACCGAACTTGATCCAAACTTGACCCCGGACCCCATTGAAGTCAATGGTGACCCTAACTTTTGGGCACAAAAATGGCTGTAAAAAAGTCCTGGAAAGGGCTGAAAAAGGAAGCAAAATGGGGGTAAGAGTAGGAGAAGTGCCCTGCAAACAAATGTGGATAGGGAAATAACTTAAAATCACTTAAAAAAAAAAATGGAGGAGGAGGTGGATGTGGAGTAGGAGGTTGCGTAGGCCGTGACCGTGGCGGTGAAGGTGGAAGTGGCGGTGGAGGAGGAGGTAGCCAACACTGTTTTTTGTTTGTTTGTTTTTTTTTTCTAATTAGGGTAGCCCCCAAAATATTGAGACATATTAAAAAAAAAACAAGTATACCAATGGCTGTGTGAGGCCGGTCTAAATGTCTATTCTGCACAAGGTACAGACAAGTCTTGTGGGATCCATGCCTGGTTCATTTTAATAAACGTTAGCTTGTCCACGTTGGCTGTGCACAGGCGGCTGCGCTTGTCTGTGATAACGCCCCCTGCCGTGCTAACACACGTTCAGACAATACACTGGCTGCAGGGCAGGCCAGCACGTCCAAGGCATAAAGGGCAAGCTCAGGCCATGTGCCCAATTTGGAGACCCAGAAGTTGAATGGGGCAGACCCATCAGTCAGTACATGTAGGCGTGTGCACACATACTGTTCCACCATGTTGCTGAAATGCTGCCTCCTGCTAAGACGTTGCCTATCAGCTGGTGGTGCGGTTAGTTGTGGCGTGCTGCTGACAAAGCTTTTCCACATTTCGGCCATGCTAACCCTGCCTTCTGAGGTGCTGGCGGTGCCACAGCTGCGCTGGCAACCTCTTCCTCCTCCTCTGCCTTCGCCTTGTGCTTCCACTGAGCCCCCTGTGTCATTTGGGAATGCCCTCAGCAGCGCGTCTACCAGCGTGCGCTTGTAATCGCGCATCTTCCGATCATGCTCCAGTGAGGGAATTAAGGACGGCACATTGTCCTTGTAATGGGAATCAAGCAGGGTGGCCACCCAGTAATCAGCACAAGTTAAAATGTGAGCAACTTGGCTGTCGTTGAGCAGGCACTGCAGCATGTAGTTGCTCATGTGTGCCAGGCTGCCCAGAGGCAAAGACAAGCTGTCCTCTGTGGGAGGTGTATCATCTGTGTCCTCCGTATTCCCCCAGCCACGCTCCAGTGATGCCCAGGAGCTGCATTGGGTGCCACCCTGCTGTGAACATGGTTCCTGCTCCTCCTCCTCCTCCTCATCATCATCCTCGTCCTCCTCATCCTCCAGAACTGTGCCCTGGCTTGAAAATTTTTTAACTGGCCTATGCTAGTGCAGGAGCCCACCCTCCGAGCCACTTGTGAATGACTGGCCTGATAACCGTGGAAATGACCCATCTTCCTCCTCCTCTTCCTCCTGTGCCACATCCTCTTCCATCATCGCCCGAAGTGGTTTTTCAAGGAGACATAGAAGTGGGATAGTAACGCTGAGAACAGCGTCATCAGCACTGGCCATGTTGGTGGAGTACTCGAAACACCGCAATATGGTACACAGGTCTCACATGGAGGCCCACTCATTGGTGGTGAAGTGGTGCTATTCCGCAGAGCGACTGGCCCGTGCATGCTGCAGCTGAAACTCAACTATTGCCTGCTGCTGCTCGCACAGTCTCTCCAGCATGTGCAAGGTGGAGTTCCACCTTGTGGGCACGTCGCATAGGAGGTGGTGAGTGGGAAGGCCGAAGTTCCACTGCAGCGCAGACAGGCGAGCAGCAGCAGGGTGAGAACACCAAAAGTGCAAACAGACGGCCCGCACTTTCTGCAGCAGCTCTGACATATCCGGGTAGTTTTTTAGAAATTTCTGCACCACCAAATTCAGCACATGCGCCAGGCAAGGTATGTGCGTCAAACCGGCTAGGCCCAGAGCTGCTATGAGATTTCGCCCATTATCGCACACCACCAGGCCGGGCTTGAGGCTCAGTGGCAACAACCACTCATCGGTCTGTTGTTCAATGCCCGTCCACAGCTGCTGCACAGTGTGGGGTTTATCCCCCAAACATATCAGTTTTAAAACAGCCTGTTGTCGTTTCCCCCTGGATGTGCTGAAGTTGGTGTTGAAGGTGTTACGCTGAGCGGATGAGGAGGTGGTAGAGGAGGAGGAAGCGCAGTAGGAGGAGGAGGCAACAGGAGGCAAAGAGAAATGCTCTGCAATCATCAGTGGCGGAAGGACATGCGCCAAACAGCTAGCCACCTCAGGCCCACCCGCCACTACATTTGCCCAGTGTGCAGTTAGCGAGATATAGCGTCCCTGCCCGTGCTTACTGGTCCACGTATCAGTGGTTATGTGGACCTTGCCACAGATGGTGTTGCGTAGTGCACACTTGATCTCGTCCCCGACTTGTTTGTGCAGGGAAGGGATGGCTCGCCTGGAAAAGTAGTGGCGGCTGGGAACCACGTACTGTGGGACAGCCACCGCCATCAGGATTTTAAAACTGTCTGTGTCCACCAGATGGAATGACAGCATTTCAAAGGCCAGGAATTTTGAAATGCTGGCATTGAGGGCCAGGGATCGCGTGTGGGTAGGGGGGTACTTCCTCTTTCTCTCCAGTGTTTGGGAGATGGAGATCTGTAAGCTTTCATGGGACCGTGTGGAAATGCTTGGGGATGGTGGCGGACATGGTGGCATTGCTGTCACATCGTCTGTTTGCTGGGTGGCAGGTGACACTAGCACTGTAGAGGTGGAGGAAGAGGCAGAGGCAGCAGCAGAAGAGGAAGCAGGAGGAGGCCGAGACCTTTCTTGGATTTTGAGGTACTTATTCCACTGCAGCTCGTGCTTTGAATTTAGATGCCTGGTCATGCAGTTTGTGCTCAGGTTTAGAACATTTATGCCTCGCTTCAGGCTCTCAATGCACAGCGTGCAAACCACTAGTGTCTTGTCGTCAGCACATTGTCTGAAGAACTGCCAAGCTGGGGAACGCCTTTGAGCTGCCTTTGGTGTGCTAGGTCCCTGGGTGCGGTGGATAGTAGCAGGCGTACTGTCTAGGGCAGTGTTTCTCAACCTTTTATGATGAAGTACCCCTCCAGATCTAAAAAAAATACCTAAGTACCCCTGTCTCGAGAAAGTAATTTCTATTGTTTGGGTGTCATGGTTTCTGTGTGTGTGTAATGTCAGTATGTGTTTGTGAGGGTTTTTTGCCCATCAAATGCAGCCTCACCGGTGTCCATCAAATGCAGCCTCACCAGTGTCCATCAAATGCAGCCTCACCAGTGTCCGTCAAATGCAGCCTCACCAGTGTCCATCAAATGCAGCCTCACCAGTGTCCATCAAATGCAGCCTTAACGGTGCCCATCAATGCAACCTCACCAGTGTGCCCATCAATGAAGCCTCACCAATGCAGCCTCATCAGTATCCATGAAATGCAGCCTCGCCAGTGTCCATGAAATGCAGCCTCGCCAGTGTCCATGAAATGCAGCCTCACCAGTGTCCATGAAATGCAGCCTCACCAGTGTCCATGAAATGCAGCCTCACCAGTGTCCATAAAATGCAGCCTCACCAGTGTCCATAAAATGCAGCCTCACCAGTGTCCATGAAATGCAACCTCACCAGTGTCCATGAAATGCAGCCTCACCAATGTCCATCAATGCAATCTCAACAGTGTCCATCAATGCAGCCTCAGCATTGCCCATCAATGAAGCCTCACCAATACAGCCTCCCCAGTGTCCATCAAATGCAGCCCCACCAGTGTCCATCAAACGCAGCCTAATCAGTGTCCATCAAATGCAGCCTCACCAGTGTCCATCAAATGCAGCCTCACCAGTGTCCATCAAATGAAGCCTCACCAGTGTCCATCAAACGGAGCCTCACCAGTGTCCATCAAATGCAGCCTCACCAGTGTCCATCAAACGGAGCCTCACCAGTGCCCATAAATGCAGCCTCACCAGAGCCCCTCAGTGCAGCCTGTCGGTGTCCATGGAATACATGATGGTGAAAAACCTTCAGGTTGTACAACCACTTTAACTGTTTTGTGGGGGGGGTTAATGAATCTACAATGCTATTTGTAATACACAGCATGGAGGGGGTTAATGTACTGCCATTGGTCACTGATGCATTAGTGACCAGTGGCAAATAATTAACCCCTATGCGCTGCATTAGTGGCACCAGTGGCAGTGTTAATTAACCCCTTTATGATGCAGCATGAAGGGGTTAATAAACACTGACAGTAGTGCCACTAAATCAGCACATAGGGGTTAATTAAGCACTGCAGTAGGAGCACACAGATAAGACACATTACAGTCTACAACCTTATCAGCCTCTGCTCACTCATCCATGACAGATGACGCTCCGAGCAGCTCACAGAGGCAGTGCTTCTCTTCCATCCCGCGATCCCAGCCTCTGAATAGCATCGTGCCGGCTGGACCTAGGAAGCTCCTGTCAGGCGGAGATCACTCCACCTGACAGGGAAGTGTCTGTGTGGTACCGCTGGGTGCAGGAGTGCACTCGGCACACTCGTACCACTCCGCTGCAGGCAGCTCTGCAATTAAACTGTGTAGGGGCCGGCAGGTTTATACAGCAAGCCGCCCCTATATTAATGCACACTTTTATCTGGGCATCAGAGTGGCGATTTCCACCCTGCCCCCAGCACAAGCAGCGTACTCCCTGTCCTTGGTACACGTACCCCTAGGGGTACGCGTACCATGGGTTGAGAAACCCTGGTCTAGGGGACGGTCGCTCCGCTTTTGCAACCTGCTTCCTCTTTTTCTGTACTGGTGCCCCTGTGCGACCACCACCTCTTCCTCCAAACTGCACACGTCACTCGCATGACCTTCATTCCATGTGGGGTCTAGGACCTCATCATCCTCCTCCACATCATCTTCCACCCACCCTTCACCACTGCCCTCCTTGTCAGTCTGCACACTGTGGAAAGCCGCAGGAGTTGGCACCTGTGTTTCGTCATCATCAGAGACGTGCTGCGCTGGTGTTTCCATGTCCTCATCCTGCAACAGAAGTGGTTGGGTATCGGTGCACTCAATGTCTTCCACTTCTGGGGCAGGGCTATGTGGATGGCCCACGGAAAGCACACCAGGAGAGTCATCAAAAAAGCATAAGAGACTGCTGCATGACTTGAGGCTTAGACTGCTTGGCTGATTTACAAGGGGCTGAGGTGAAAGACAGATGGCCATGGGGTTCAGGTGCCAACTCTGAGCTTCCAAGGGACCGGGTGGGAGACAATGTGAAGGAACTGGAGGCATTGTCAGCCACCCAATCTACTAGCGCCTGTACTTGTTCTGGCCTCACCATTCGTTGAGCGCCATTTGGGCCTACCATATAACTTTGAAGGTTCTGCCGGCTACTCGCACCTGAGGAAGGTGTTTCACTTGTGCGTGTAGCTGGCACAAATCGACCACGTCCTCTCCTTGCAACAGGAACTTCACCAACACCACCAACACCAGCAGTAACACGACCACGTCCCTTATTTGACACTCTCCTCATTCTGGACTCAAATGTACTATGTAGCACTATTTATTAATACAAAAAAAAAAGAACAATAAATTATTCTTTTTTTTTTCTTGAAAACAGCAACCTAGATGCTCTTTTTATTTTTGTGCAAGAAATGCACTACTCACACCAGCAGCAGGAACCTCTCCCTATAGCACTATGAGATGATTTTAGAACAATCTGTCCCTCACAGGAGCAGCAGGAACCTCTCCCTATAGCACTATGAGATGATTTTAGAACAATAATCT
>BLSH010032195.1:2064939-2081269 GCA_018402905.1 Glandirana rugosa
ATCGTAAGATTTTGGTAGATTATGACCTGATCCATGTCAAAAGATCACGACACTCCCAATAATCTGTCCCTGACAGGAGCAGCAGGAACCTCTCCCTATAGTACTATGAGATGATTTTAGAACAATAATCTGTCCCTCACAGGAGCAGCAGGAACCTCTCCCTAAAGCAGTATGATATGATTTTAGAACAGTAATCTGTCCCTCACAATAGCAGCAGGAACCTCTCCCTATAGCACTATGAGATGATTTTAGAACAATAATCTGTCCCTCAAGAGCACCAGTGAACTGTACCTAGTCCAGTATTAGATGGTTTTAGAACACTAATCTTTCACCTCACAGCACCGCCAGGAACCTGTCTGTAATGCAGGATGAGATGATATTTGATTGGTAATCAATCCCTCACAGCACTAGAAAACTGTACCTAGTCCAGTATTAGATGGTTTTAGAATGCTAAGCTTTCCCCTCACAGCACCGCCAGGAACCTGTCTGTAATGCAGGATGAGATGATATTTGATTGGTAATCTATCCCTCACAGCACTAGTAAACTGTACCTAGTCCAGTATCAGATGGTTTTAGAACACTAAGCTTTCCCCTCACAGCACTGTCAGGAACTGCCAGGAACCTGTCTGTAATGCAGGATGAGATCATATTAGATCGGTAATCTATCCCTCACAGCGGCAGTAGCATGCTCTCCCTACACTAGCCTGAGACGATGTGACACATGGCACTACGTGACTCCAGCTCATATAGAGGCTGGGTCACATGATGCACTGGCCAATCACAGCCATGCAAATAATAGGCATGTCTGTGATGGCTTCTAAGGGCAAATGAGTGAAACGCTTGTTGATTGGCTGCCCTGCAGCTATTCAACAGGTGCCAAAAATAGTCTGGGTCACATGATGTACTGGCCAATCACAGCCATGCCATTAGTAGGCATGGCTGTAATGGCTTCTAAGGGCAAACGAGTCAAACGCTTGTTTATTGGCTGCCCTGCAGCTATAGAAAAGGCGCTAAAAATACTCGAATACTGAACCCGAACCCAGACTTTTTTTCAAATGTCCGGGTTCGGGGCACGGACACCCCAAAGTCCGGTATGAACCCGAACTTTACAGTTCGGGTTCGCTCAACTCTAGTGGTAAGCAGTTAAGTCCAATTCACATAAGGAACAGGAAGTAAAAACCCACAATATTTATCACCAGGGTTTTGCTGCCAGTATCACATACGGTATTTCCTGCCTGTATGAGTGAGTTGGATTTACAGCAAAATCAGAGATGGAGGTTTTTGAGTGCAATTTGTTGCAGTTTAACGTCCTCGGAAGGCGTATAAGAAGGAGGAGAAAGGTCGTTGTGATGGCTCCATGACATTTGAGAGGACCCTTCTTGATGATTTGGCTGACGCTCTTCAGAAGTTCCGCCTGACCAAGGAGCTGATTCTTCTCCTGTATGTGAGGCTGCTTGTCGTACTGGAGATCACCACCCAGCGGAGTCACGCTATACCTGGCCATGACCAAGTTGCTTGCTGTGCTCCATTTCCTTGGCAAGGATTTCTACCAGATGGTTGCTGGTGATGATGTTGGGATGTCTCAGGTGTCAGTTTCCCAAATCCTCGGAAGAGTGCAGGGATTTCGTTCTATAGCACTGACATACATCTATATGTCATCACGCCAGGAGTGGGAGCGTATTAAAGGAGGATTCTACAACATGGCATCCATCCCAAATATAATGAGTGCAATTAATTGCACCCATGCCCCACTCTTTCCACCTAGCCACAAGGAACACATTTACAGGAACCACAAGGGCTATCATTCCATGAACATACAGGTGGTGTGTGATGTCCAGATGTTGATTTGGGATGTGGTGACTGGATTCCCTGGCTCAGTACATGATGCCCATAGTCTCAACTGTACAAAATTTTTTAGAAAGGAACACTTCATGGTGTCTGGCTACTCTACCAGTCTTTTAATGATTGTACACTGTCATTGTAAAATCCTCATATATGTTTTCATGCATGCTTGTTAATTGTTCACATACTTGGAAGCTCATTTCAGCGTTCACCTCTGCAATTCTCTTACCTGTGACTCTTTATGGGCACGTCTTTCCAAATCTGTCTCACACACGTGTGTGTGTGTGTGTGTGTATATATATATATATATATATATATATATATATATATATATATATAATTTTATTTAATTATTTATTTAGACAAAAATGATTGTTCTATTTGCTTGCAAAATGTAACATCTACCTTTTTATCCTTAAGTGATTCCGGATATCCATGCTCACCGTGGCTTTCACACCCGTCTCCTATTGCACCTCTCGTGCACATTCAAGTTACAACTCAGCCCGCTCTAGAACACATATAGTCTATATATTCCGGGTGTACATTCGGTGTTCTGAAGAGCAGATTCTGCTGCATATCACTCTTGGTTGGTTTCCTGCGGTATGCTCCGGAATAAGCTGGGGATATGTTCCTTGTGTGCTGCATCCTCCACAACATTGCCCAGCATGCTGGTCTGCTGCAGGACATTGATCTTGAAGAAATGGAGGACGATGTGCACATTTTCACCCCTGAAGTGTCTCACAATCCTTGTGGCAGCTGATTGATAAGTACTTCAGTAGGTGAGTAACTTTTTTGATATGACTTAAAAAAGTTTGACAATCATGTCGTAATGTGAAACCTATATAACTTTTAATTGTTCACCTATATGTACCCTGTGCAACTCTTCATAGAATGCACATGACCACATATTTGGATCAAATGAAGGCTTGGGTACAGTGTAGGATTTGGGGTGGCAGTGAATTTGCTATGTGAATGGATATTACCAGTATCGCACAGCTTTTCCTTCTCTTCATGCATTTCTGATGACAAGAAAATGTATTACACAAAACACAGTTCAATAATTACACACTACACAGATTACCAAATTAATAGAAAAGAAAAAACAAAGTTAAATTTTGATTTTTTTTTTAATTTGTTCTCAGCCATGTTAACAAGTGCCAAATGTGACAAATGACACTTTTCCAACCATACAACAGTTGTTTTTAAACCTGCATTCATTTTTATTATGTTTAAATTAACTTTGTGGCAACATTTCAGCCTTTAATACCAATGTTGGTGCTTGATGGGCCACTATTGCAGCCAATGATGACACTCACAGAAAGGGGAACTATTCCACCCCTGGACATCCACAATAAAGGGGCACTATTCCTCCCCAGGACACCCACAGAAAGGGGCACTTCTCCATCCCTGGACACCCACAGAAATAGGTACTATTACACCCCAGGACACCCACCACAAAAGGGCACTATTCCTCCCCAGGGCACCCACCACATTGGAGCACTATTCCACCCCTGGACAACCACAGAAAAGGGGCACTATTTCACCCCTGGAACCCACAGAAATGGGCACTATTCCTCCCAAAGAGACCCACCACAAAGGGGCACTATTCCTATCCAGGACACCCACAGAAAAGGCACTATTCCTCCCCAGGACACCCTCAACAAAGGGGCACTATTCCTCCCCAGGACACCCACCACAAAGGGGCACTATTCCTCCCAAGAAAACCCACCACAAAGGGGCACTATTCCTGCCAAGAAGACCCACCACAAAGGGGCACTGTTCCACCCCCGGCCACCCACAGAAAGGGGCACTATTCCACCTCTGGACACCCACAGAAAGGGGTAATATTGCTCCCAAGGAGACCCACCACAAAGGGGCACTATTCCGCCCCAGGACACCCAACACAAAGGGGCACTATTCCTCCAAAGGAATGTAGTCTAGGTGCACCCTGAAATTAAATGACATGCATTGGAAAAGTATTGTCAATATTGTTAGAAACACTGGCTGAAATTAACATATTTTTTATAATTTACAGGGGAAAAACATATTTCAAGTAATGTCTTAACCAAAGTACAACAATGGAGTATGCCAAACCTGACAATTATTCCAGCTTGATGGTCACCAGAGCATTGGTCACTACTTGAATAATTCTTATTGTACATAAGTTATAAATGTACGTAATTGACCATTAAATATAAAAGAACATTTAGGATTAACCAAAATCCAATACAGTAAAGTGCTCCTCAGCTTTGTGAGTATTTACCCAGGCAGCAGGCCAGAAATATTCCAAAACAAGAAAAGAATACAGTACAGAGCAGAAACTGCACTAGTAGGCCATACATTTAAAAAAAAACAGTGCTCATCTGTGCTAAATTTTAATGAATGTATGGTTGGATTAATGAATTTTTTGCAAAATGTGGACAGCCGCATTTCAGTATTCCTGCATTTTTCAGTTTCATCAATCTCACATGAACAAGAACATGAACAAGCTTGTATCCCCAAGCAGCAATTTAAGGAGACATAAGTTTGAAGTTTTATTTCAAATTCTCCATAATCTCAGTCTCATTCCCAATCTCTCTATAGATTAATGTAGAACATGTAAACTAAAAATAAATATTCTTTGTGACAGCAGAAATAAAGAATATCATCTCAACATATAAAAATTCTATAACATAAAATAATAATAAATCATAATAAATAATACCATTATAATAAATATCAAAACAGCTATCAAAGATTAGTAAACAATTAACAAAAAGAAAAGAAATAATCTACCATAAGAATAGACTTTCAACCCCTGAATCGTTCTGAAAACTGCTGTCACTGGAATAATACGTCAGACAGTAGGCAGAACCCATCTTAGACTGTTGGAAAAAAGCCATTTTTTTTACTTACGATACTCAGAAGTAGTGTTCTTAAAAGCTTTTAGAAAAACATTTATAGCCTTGAGCTATACAGATCAAATTATTTTCAAGCATTTCCCTATGTTTCTTCTGAGCTTGGTGGAAATGTTGGATTTGTCCCTGATCAAAGAATACCTGTCCCCGTCTCAATTTCTTGTTCTGCAGATTGTACGGCTTCTCCTTCTCTCTGCTCCCTTTCGGGCCTTCTAGTTATTGTTGGAGGAACAGTGATGGCCTCTGTAGTTGTGCTTTGCATTATGAAAACATCACCTTGCACTACGTTTTCATCCTAGTAGGATATTTCCTCCTTCTAGGAGGAAACCGTGCAACTACTTCATTGTCTGACGATTCTTGTTGGAATTGCGAGTCTTCCTTATCTGAAAAGAGCAGCAATATGCCTGAGTCAACATTGGAACCTATAAATGGAAAAGGCATATTTGCCATTTTGCAATGATATTAATTTTTGTGGCACAAAACACTTGTATTAACTCTTCCCCCAGAAATCGGTAAAATAAAAAACATTTTGGAAGGAAAAAAAATGGTAATTATTACACCCAAAAATTTCAAAATCTAAAGCCAAAAGAAAAAAAAATGGTATTTTTCCTGTCCGACGTTTGTTGGGGTACAAAACTATAACTGATACTTATCTAGCCAAAATGTTCAAGTGAGTGTGAACTCCAGCATTTTTTTTGGATGAGAAAAAAAAAATCATTATGGGTAATACCAGCAACTGTCCCACATTGTCTGTTGATGTGATGCAAAATTCTGTATTTACCTAAGAAAAATATCTATGTTATAGTTGGGAGTCAGTCATGATGATAAGATTGTTGAAAGACCAAAAAAAAAAGATTTTTTTTAAGACCAGCAATACTCATCTTTTACTTTGACTGGAGGTATGAAATCCTTTCACAATTCCCAATACTGTATCCTAATCTATGTATGGCATCAGCAACTCCTCATATTCTGTGAATTGAGCAACTTTAGCTACTCCAGAACCAGTCTTCTTTCTGCAAAGAATGATAAAAGGCAAAAAAAATATTAGCAAATACATACATTATAATCTATAACTATATAAATGGCATCAGCCAACAAAGGTCAGATCGCTGCCTGCTTGCCTTGGATTGTCAGTGATGTCACATCTGAGTGTAGTAGAATGCATGCCGGGGCTTGGTAAGAGGAACGGCGGTGCATTTGAATAATCTGGCGGATCTCTGGCCATTTTATGTATGCATACATGCTGGTTGAGCTGGTACCAGTCTGGGCACTTTATTATGTAAGCGCAATTGATTGTGGGATTAGATTTAAATGGACAAGTAATTTTTAATAAACTTGTACCATCCATTGATGGGAGAACACAGCAGTTGGAGGAAGAAATGATGGCCACAGGAGGAGTGATCTTTTTCATCTGATGTTATTGGCTCTATCATAAGATGTTGATTGGTCCTGGTGACCATAGGGTTCTGGTGAATGCATTTGCAATGTCACTTGTGGTGGAGCGCTGCTTGTGTCTTGCTCAGGATCACCTTATAGAAACATGGTGGATGGACTTTATCCTTAGGCGGCAAAAACACTGGACTTCATTGAAGGACTTATCTAAAGCATTTTTCATTTTATACATTTTTTCATACACAATTGGTTTATTTATTTCTAATTTCTTGTTGTTTTTTTCACATTTTTTCGTGGTACACACTTTGTACATGGTTATATTTTTTGTGACAAGATTTATGTATGTATATGTATTTTATGGTCGCTAATTAACAGTCACAGTTTTGGGAATAGATTGATATAACACATGTATATTTTGAGACGTATGTCTCTGTCTTTATTTTGAGGAGGATAGTGCCTACTTTACTTTGAGTTTTTGACATACATTGCTGTATAATAGTATCTATATACATTTTTAAAAAATTTCTCTTAGCATACCTTTCTTTATTATTAAGTGCGAGTTTCTTCTTTATAGTCCCCTTTATGTCTTGATAACTAATAAAGTTTTCCTCTATGTGGCTACTCCAATTGCATTGACAGCATTGGTAATCTTCTGCCACGGTTTTCTTTTCCATGCTGATTCTGTCTTGGACATTTTGGGACCCATCAATTTGTCAAAGACTGGGACAAGATGCTCGATTATGGCTAGGTTTTCAGGATGCGTGAATTTGAAATTTCGGACACCTCCCTCGGTTATCTTCTGTAACGTTCTCTGTGATAGTAAGCTGCTTGCTTCCAAACGGTCACCGCTGTTACTCTCCCATCTCCTTATTGTTAATTTCTTCAAGTACTTTTCTGTGCCCGTAACTTCATTGCTATCACTGCACTCTTCCTCCAATGTTTGGTAGGTTTATATTAAAGCACCCATAGAGATCTGTGTGTAATTGCTACTTCCCATATAATTAGAGAAAAAATTGTTGAAACCTCAAAGTGGGGATTTTCACGGCAATTTAACCACTTCATCACCAGAAGGATTTCCACTTTAGGACCACAGCACTTTTTGCGATTCGGCACTGCGTCGATTTAACTGACAATTGCGTGGTCGTGTGACGTTGTACCCAAATGAAATTTGCATCCTTTTTTTCCCACAAATATAGCTTTCTTTTGGTGGTATTTGATCACCTCTGCGTCATTTCTGACCGCCGCTATAAACAAAAGATCGACAATTTTGCAAAATGACGGCGGTTTGCAATATCGAGACACTTTTTCGCAGTCAGGCTGTGGTCGGCAGTCGGCAAGTGGTTAATGAAACTAGTGAAAATTTTTTTCTTGAATAAAATTGTATAAGATTTTATTGTTTACATATTAAAACATAAAAGTTCAGACAAAGATAGAAAAAGCTTTCCATTGACAATACAATACATTAACTTAGTTAAACCACATGAGTGGAAAGGTTGAAGTTCAAATTCAAAAATGGTATTCCCCATTGATAATTTGTAAAACATACATGACTAGAGATGGTTTCAGGCAATGGGGACAGCCAACGCATTTCAAAAAAATATACAAACAAACAGAATCTTCATCAGGGATATTATACAATTTCTGTGAACATAAGGATCAATTTTAGTTATAATCTTAGACTGGCAAAACATAAAAATATATTATTGGTTAAACCAAAAACACTCACATAGCTGGATATTGAACAAAGGAACCCCCAGACCAAACACAGTCTCCTCTTACAGTATGTTTGATTGCCTTGCATGCTATACAGGAACTGATGGATGGATGAATATCCAATGATCAGAGTCTAATAGACTGTCAAGTACTAAAAATAATAAGGCAGAAAATACAGGGTGGAAGTAACCATTCACTTCTAGATGGTAGAGCACACACAATTTCTATTAAAAATCACCAAATGCAGCCACTAAAAACAAGTGACCAATATCTGCTTATAATGAACTAACTTATGGCTAGTAGTACATCAGTTTAGAAAAACAACAGCAAAAAATTTCCAATAAGGTGAATAATAATGGCTAGCAAAGGATGAATGACTGGTTGGTATGGAAATTGCATAGGTACTACTGTTGGAGCCAGAGGGTAGTAAGACTTTACCCATAAATCAATTAACTTAGAAATGATAATATAGAAAGTCCAAAAAAAAACCATAGGAGTGAATAGTTAGTCATCTGTGCTATAGTAGCTGCTCTTTCAACCTCCAAACAAGGAGGAAGGGTATCCAATGCGGACAGCTTGTCTGCCCCTTAGTGGGCAAGCTGCCTAGAGGTGCTACTGCACCGCATATAGTCTGACAAGGACTCGGCGTCTCTAAATTGCACATGCGCAACTTGGTTGCGTCACGCACAATGGCGTCATATCTGGCTGTTCCAATGGGAAGCCGGATGGCACATCATCATTTCCGGCTCTCTGGATGTAAACATCCAGAAAGGCAGGCTGAGGTGAAGAGACTAAAACCGCAGACACAGAAAACTGACACAGACACAGGCGGAAACATAGCTCCGCACAAGTGTCCCATGGAGAGAAGAAAACAGAAGGCCCTGCACATGAAGTGGGGGCCTTTCTGTGTCGGGCATAGCATGGGCACATACCACAGATTAGAGTCGATTTGTAGCCGGGGGCACCTTGGTCCAGTAAAGTGAATGTAACAGGAAAAACACATAATCTAAATATTAAATAGGTAAGTAGGACAATGTACAATGTAATTAAGAATCAAAGCACAATGGCCTACCAGTGGCGGCTGGTGAAGTTTTAAGATGTGGGGCGCCAGACCCTGCCCTTCCTTTTTGCCCCATCCCACTTTTCAGAATCCACACCCCTTATAGGCTCCACCCACTCTGTACACAATGTACAGTATAACTCAGCTGTCAGTCTTAATTCTCAATAAAATATTACTGGCTCATTCATCCATTAAATCGCAAAGGTAAAGAATTACATGAGCTGTGAGGTCTGCACAGGAACCTAGCACAGACTGGCATTATGTGGGGTTTCATATCCCATCAAGCTCCATCCTAATTCCTTATTTTATAGAAGGAACGCTGGAAATCCTCCACTAACCCCTGACACAAGGTGAGCCATAGAAATGTCCCTGGTTTTTGAACTGAGCAGCTTCACTAACATAAATCTTCATTATCTGTAAAAAAAAAGTTCAAAATGTAATTATAAAATCAGGCGCTTTAAGATGGCATTCATTGGAAAGCAGTTATTGTAGAGGAATTGTCATGAGTAGACATTGCTTTTGTTCTGTTGTTTGATGCTGAGCTACACAGAGGCTGAGCACAGGCAGCTTCAACCAACACAGCAACTCCACTCCTGGTGACTTCTTGGTCCCTGCATTCGAAGTCATGAATCATTACTTACAATGCACTGAATGCAGGGATGAAGAAGTCACCAGGAGTGGAGTTGCTGTTTTGGTTGAAGCTGCCTGTTAAACAGTAAAGTATGAAGAGCTGAGGGTGTGCGGTGCTGCTGAGCTCTGTGGTCCCCCAATGTCAGCAGACTAATTTCAGATCAATTACTGCCTGTGTATCCCTGAGAACTCCCTGTGACTTACATGCTGGCTCAGAGTTCTTATCCTACTGCTGAGCTTTGGAAGGGACCTATTCAGCCTTATGTGTAATCTATGGATGCAGACTAATCACTGCCTGTGTATTGCTGGGAGCTCCCTGTCATGTGTGCCCAGAGATCTTACCTTGCAGACATTGCTGTGCTTGATCTTTCCCTCAATCTCTCATGTCCTCTCACTCTGCTCTGCACAGGATGGTGGGTGGGGGAAGGGTCCCTGGTGGAGAGGGGAAACACTGCTGGAGGTAGAGACTAAGTGTCGGAGTGCGACTTGTGGAGGGGGGGGGACCTGGCTAGACAGCAGGCTAGAATATGTAACTGCAAGCAGAAAAGATCTTGGCTCCCCCCCCCCCAGGCAGAGACCAAATGGACAAGGCAGTTTAAGGTCTGCAGATTTAGACGTCCTAAAAAGCTCCTATTCTCAGAATGGAATGTTGGAAAGCAGCCAATGAGGGTGGAGAATTCAATTTAATGTGCTCTAGATAGGGTTTTTTAATGTGATTTGGGACATTTGCCCTGTTGCTAGGTAGATTACACTTCTCTTTCTTATCTAATCTGTCTATTCCAGCAATTAGCAACAGAAGCACAGCTAGAGAGAAATTCCAAAGATTTTTTTTCTTTGGAGTTTCTCTCTAGCTGTGCTGCTGTTGGTTAATAATTATAGTTCATTTTTATTTTTATTTCTTACTTATTTTTTATGTGGGGGCGCCGCCCCTACAGCCCTTATGGACGAGCCTCCACTGTGGCCTACAAAGTATAAACAACAAGAGAATTTTTTGTGTACAAAAGAAAAAAATATGAATTAGGGTTGCACCGATATCACTTTTTTGGCACCGAGTACGAGTACCGATACTTTACCTTAGGTAGTCGCCGATACCAATTATACCTAAATTATATAAATATTATACTAAAAAATACCAATTTTTTGGTCATGTGACCATTTTTTAAAGGGAATGAAGATTTCTGTTAGTTTTCTTTAGGAAATGAAGACCTGGAACTCCAAAAGACGTATGAAACCAATAAAATCCTTTTATTTGCTTGTCAAAAAGTTCTGAAAGCTCAAATTGCACAGAACATGGTAAATAATGTGAATGACATGTAAACATCACAACAAGTTCACAATCAACCAAGTGCAATACAGTTGTGTAGTTTAGGCATGAGGAGGAGCAAGAACAGAACAGGAACTAGAACCGTATCATTCTGACTCAAAAACGCAAGAAGACATAGCCTTTTGTAAAAAAAATAAAAAACAACATGTCGTGTGCATTTTTCTAGTGCAAGGATGGAAAGGATGATGTGTTATTATCACTTAGCAGCAGTAGCACAGCAGTGCCAGTATGGCCTCATGCACAATGCAGCTCAAAACAGCTTATGGCATTTGAGCTGTTTGAGCCATTTCTCTGCCTGTTAACTCCCCTCCATGTTGTTAGCCAATGCCTATGCTATGTGTCCATTGGCCAGTCATTGCACACTATAGGTTTAGGAGTTTATTGGCAGGCAGGCAGAAGAAAAAATCCAAATAAAACCTTAGGGGTTTTTTCTGCCTGTAAATTTCCCTGCCACTAAACTTCTGGAAGACCTATAGTGTACAATGCATGCTTGGCCATAGACAGTTGGATACATAGGCAGTTGAGGGGAGTTAACACAGAGAAATAGTTCAAATAGCTGAAACACGTGGAGCAGCTTCATTGTTCAACTGTGCATGATGCCTTGCCTTGAAAAAAGCTAAAATTTCAGAGAACAGAAATGTCATCTTCATGACATCATGTAATGTTCAAACTTAGTTACTTACATTACAATTCACAAAAAGTGCACAACCCAAGTGCTACAGCCTGCAATACAATACAGTTGGTTAAATAATGTTAGGCATGAGGAGCAAGAACAGTACCTCAAGCATAGCATTACAGTAAGGCCACGCACAATGCAGCTCAAAGCAGCTGCTTGCTCCTCCAGGCATTTGAGCTTTACTCTGCCTGTTGACTCCCCCTCCAAGTTAGCTTATATGACTGACTATTAGATCATAAGTTGGTGCGGCGCAATAGAAAATTACACATAAAATATTGCCACCCTGTGGCTAAAGTGCAGAAGTGCATAAAACATTAATATAAAACGCATGTGACAATCAATCTTATAATCTTTGCTAAGTGAAAAATTGTAAAATCACTGTTGATAATAGAAAGTCCTAACCACTTACCTACCGGACCACTTTTTTACATTTGGTGGTCACAAGCTAAAAACATTTTTTTTTGCTAGAGAATTACTTAGAACCCCCAAACATTATATATATATTTTTTTCAAACACCCTAGAGAATAAAATGGCGATTGTTTCAATACTTTTTGTCACACGGTATTTGCGCAGCGGTCTTTCTTGGAACAATTTTACTTTTTTGAGTTAAAAAATAAGACAACAGTAAAGTTAGCCCAAGTTTTTTGCATATTGTGAAAGAGGATGTTAAGCCGAGTAAATAGATACCATACATGACACGGTGGAAAATTGCGCGCACTCGCGGAATGGCGACAAAGTCCGGTATTTAAAAAGTTCCATAGGCGACA
The DNA here is from genome assembly GCA_018402905.1 of Glandirana rugosa. Classification (NCBI taxonomy): domain Eukaryota; kingdom Metazoa; phylum Chordata; class Amphibia; order Anura; family Ranidae; genus Glandirana; species Glandirana rugosa. The sequence goes on from BLSH010032195.1 coordinate 2,077,242, forward strand.
CTTTAAATGTTTTTAAAGGTTACCAGGCTAGAGTTACAGAGGAGATCTTTTGCTAGAATTACTGCCCACACTCTGGCGATCGCGGCGATACCTCACATGTGTGGTTTGAACACTGTTTTCATATGTGGGCGCGACTTACGTATGCGCTTTCTTTGCTGCGCGAGCTCGCGGGGACGGTGGCGATTTAAATCTTTTTTTTTTTTTTTTTAATTTTATTTATTTATTTTTAGCACTGTTCCTTTAAAAAAAAAAAATCTGATCACTTTTATTGCTATCACAAGGAATGTAAACATCCCTAGTGATAGTAATATATGGTGACAGGTACTCTTTTTGGAGGGCCGGGGGGTCTAAAAGACCCCCCATCCCTCCTTTGCACTTCACAGTATTCAGATTGCCAAAAACGGCGATTTTGAATACTGTCACTTTTTTAAAATTGGTATCGTTAGCCGCCGAGTAAACCGAAAGTGACGTTGTGACGTCGCTTCCGGAATTTGCCGAAGGAGACCCGATCAGAGCCGGTTACAGCTTTTGTCAAGTCTCCTTCCAGCCAGCGGACGCGCTGGATCGTCGCTCCGGTCTCCCGGTGGGACTGGAGGCCGGAGAAGAGCGGCAGAAGGTGGCGGGAGGGGGGATGTCCCCTCCCACCCCCTGAAGTAACGACCGAGGGGCTCCCGAGCCGGATCGGTCGTTACCCCTGGATAGCCGACCGCCAGCTCTAAAAAATGATATCGGGATATAGCCTGCAGGTGCAGGCTATGTCCCGGGAGAACCGCTCAAACCCGACCGCCGCCTATTTACAGCACTGGTCGGGAAGTGGTTAAACAGTTTATGCGTCCAAAATGGACCATCCAAGTGCGAAAGTGCATAAAACTCAGTGCATTAATATAAAACGCATGTGCAATCAATCTTAATCTTTGATAAGTTAAACATTTAAAAATCGCTGTTGATACTAGAAAGTCCTTGAAACAGTTCATGCGTTGCAATAAATTGTATTACTTCTTTGTGCAAATAGTGCAAAGAAAAAAGTGTGCTTGGTGTGAGCTGTCAACATTTAAGGCAGATGGATTCCAAGCTTAATGTACTTCACAGTGGGACCACACACCACCACCGGTTACACTATGCGCTCACCTTCAGGTGCGACCCCTGATGGGCCAAGTCGCACTTTCCCCTATGGGGTTAAATCCTCCTCAGGCATACACTGCATCAGACTCCACATATGGATCGAGGTGATATGTATAGAAGAGAGGAAACAACATAGTGTTGAATCCCTTTTAAAATATTTCTATTTATTAAAAAGATTAAAAACACTCACATTTTCCAGTCAGGCAATTCACCATAAAACAATAGGCTGCAATTCCCTGGGTAATCAGCTGCCAGCTCCCTGCTTGGTCGCACGCTGTCCGCAGGGCGGTCGTGACGTCACCAGTTCTGGAGCTGGCAGCTGATTACCCAGGGAATTGCAGCCTATTGTTTGAGTGAGTGAGTTGAGTTGAGTGAGTGGGTTGAGTGACAGGGCAGCTTACAGATAGATAAACCTTGGATTTTTTTCTGCCAGTAAACTTTCCTGATACTAAACTCCAGCGGAAACCGCATATAGTATGACTTAGACTGACTGCGCAATGGACACACAGACTAACTATGGAGGGGAGTTAACAGGGAGAGAAACATCTGACAGACACTTGGAGGAGTAGCTGCTTTGAGATGCATTGTCCAACTGTGCATGATTTTTTTGCCTTGAAAAAATATGAAATCTCAGATTTCACAGAAAAAAATGTCATCATTGATGATGTGAGAACAGTTCAACTTCACAACCCAAGGGGCACAGTGCAATCCAGTAGTAGATTAGTTAACTAATGTAAGGCATGAGGAGGATGAACTACAATTTCTAGAACAGTACCTCAAAACTTACATGTAAAAAAATGTGTAAACTTTTTTTCAGAAACTCGTGAAAGAAACAGATTTGTTCATTCAAGGATGGGAAAGGCCAAGGACTGCAGTAAGGCCTCACGCACAATACCAGCGGAAAGTATCTGCTTCTTCTACAGCTCACAAAAAGTTGGAACAGTTGCTTTGAGGGTGAGCTGAAGCGTGGAACTGTGCATGATGCCTTACGCAGTACACGACAGGTGTTACTTTTCCAATGCAAGTGTCAAGTTTTTTTTAAGAAACAGAAGAACCTTTGCATGTTCACTGAGAAGGCGGTTTCTGGTGTCAGTCAGAATGTGTGATGCTGCACTGAACAATATCTCACTTTCCACACTACTTCAAGGAGCTGAAAGATATTTTTGTGCCATTTGGCCCAGAGTGGTAAATCACAGTTCATTGACTGCCCAATACCCAAGAGGTTTGTCCGAACGAGGCACAGTGACCTCTCCAAGATATGCTTCGAGTTTTATGGTAGCAGCTGTAGGAGCACTGTTCTCAAATGTAGATGAACAAGCAATTTCTTGAAAAAACACTGTCCACACTGCTGGTAATAGTAGTAGGGGACGTGGTACTTGACTGTTGGTTAGTGTGAGGCTTTTTGGCAGATGGTGGTTTGTCAGGTGTAGCTGCCTGTACCTGTATAGATATTTCTTGCATTTTCAGCAGGAACATTTCTTTGTCCTGCCTGCCAGCATCTGCATTTGAGAAGAACCAATCTTTATATCTAAAAGAAGAAGAAAAGCAAGACAGCAATGTCAATCATGCAAGGCCAGCAGCAACAACAACAACTGTGGAAGATTGCTGTGGGCCACTGCTATAAGGGAAGGAACCAAGAGTGGCCCACTGCTATAATGGAAGGAGCCAGGAGTGGCTCACTGCTATAAGGGAAGAAGCCAGGAGTGCCACGGGGACCCAGCAAAAAGAGTTTGATCAGTTGGAAATTAAGTAACCAAAAACAGAGCAAGGCATGATATATTAGTAAGCAGTAGCAATTACCTACCTTGGATCGATTAAGGTAGCGATGCAGTAGAGTGAATTTTGCTCCATGTCAGAGAATCGTTTCTGCAAAGCAGCAAGCAATGTGTTCTTCATCATTTTAACACTGTGGTCCTCATCTATTTCTTTTGATAACAATCTCTGTAGCACTGTGATTGCAGGAATTACATCTGAGGCAAAAGAATCTGAATAACTCACATGCCGAGTCAATTCTTCAAAGGGAGCCAAAATGTTGATCATCTTTTCCATGAGATTCCACTGATTTGTAGTGATAGTTGCAGGCAGCTCATATTCTGACACATATACTCCAATGGCCCACTTCTGCTCAATAAGAGACTGCAGCAAATAAAATGTACTGTTCCAGCGAGTCTGAACATTAGGGATGGGCTTTATATTCGGGTCGAACTCACGTTCGACCCGAACATTGGCTGTTCGTTTGTTCGGGGAAACCCGTTCGCTTGCCCCATAATGTTTTTAAATGGAGGCGGAATACCGCCCGCTGATTGGCCAAAGCATGCACATGACCTGCATGCTTTGGCCAATCAGCGGGCGGCCTGCTGTGAGAGCTTTGATTGGCAAAAGGCAGGGTGCCTTTAGCCAATCACTGCACAGCAGCCTCTATCCACGCCCCACACTATATAATGCCGCTTGTACAGTGGCTCTATGTAGTGTGTCGGTGTTGTTAGAGAGAGAGCGTAGGTTCCAGTTTAGCTAGCTAGCTTTCTTCAAACTGTTAAAGAATAGAAAAAACGTACAAGAAATAGATAACTAGATACAGTAGATAGTTAGAAATCAAAAATATATCTGTCAGTTAGTGCAGACAGGTTAGTGTAGGAAAAAAAAAAAAAATATATATATATATATATATATATATATATATACACACACACACAGTCTAGTGTACTATATATCAGTGTACACTGTACATACAGTATATAGTACACTTGACATGGTGTATTGAAATATATACAGCCTGGTGTGTGTGTATATATATATATATATATATATATATATGTATACACACACACAGCGTATTGAGTGTGTACTATATATCTATACATAAGGTGTATAGTATACTTGACGTGTATTAAATATATACAGCCTGA